>JAUKNK010000164.1:3855000-3867500 GCA_030765055.1 Mantis religiosa
ACCGTTTGTGAAAGAGTCAAAAAGATCTGGTGTGTTAATTCAGGTAGGGTAACTGAAGGTGCAATACAGAAAGGTGCTAGAAATGTTGGTGTGACGTAATGCAATAGAACAGTTGGTCTGTTGTTACAAACCAAAACATGAAACAGGGCGGGGCCAGAACAGCAAAGTATGCACCATAAATGTACTAAAACAGTGCCTTAATAGGCACAGGTACTTGAACTGAATGTAAACCCGAATTTTTCTGAAGCTGTACGTGAGTATTTGACTAGGTTTCAGATTTATATAGTTAATTTACGATATGGAAAACTTAAAGCATCTGATTTTAGTGAAGACGGCAGGACGCTATCATTATCATCTTTTTATTTATTTATTTTAACTTTTAGAGTTACTGTAGCATAGTGACGTAGTGCAGGGAAATTTGGAGCTATAAAATGTAAAGTACGTGAATACTATTTGAATATTCAATGTATTTCAAACAAACTAGAACTACATTTCCGAACGTTATTAGCATATCCATTTGGATATTCAATGTATAGTGGAACTTTGGTTAAATGAAAATGAACTTTACGTAAACAAGATACTGTTTACCTTACTGTTATAACTGAATAAATCTGGTAGATGTAACCTCAGCAATAACATAACGGATGTTCTACGTAGTACAAAAATAATGTTACAAATTTACCCTAATTCTAAATTTTAAATCTGTAGTAGCTTTAATGGATTGCTTAAATATTTTATTTGTTTGTGTTTGTAGAACTGATAGACGTTATAAATACGTTAAAGGAACGTACTACCTTGTAATTTTAAACGCTAATATGAATATCATTTCAGCCACGAACCTTTAACATAAAAATATGTTATACATTGCACATCTGTTGGAAGTAGTGCTGTAGATAGATGAAAAATGTTAATCGATTAACCATGTTACTTTAATCGATTAATATATCGATTAATCGAGATATTATCTGTTCAAAAGTTAGGTGCAAGGGTTATATAAAGTGTATTAATATTCTGTAAATTTTATTATTTATGAAACCTTTAAATATTGAGATTCAAAATTTGTGTTTGCATCAAGTGCACATACTTTATATATGTATTGAATTATATCTACAATATTTTTGTAAGTAATTATGTAGTAACGTATTACATCAATATCTACTAAGATTTGTGAGACTGGCATGCAGTTGCTTTTATAACGTGTTTCCTTATTTTAACTGTTTAAGGTAAAACTTTCACTCACTGTCACGAACTCAGAAACCTTACTGGATTACTGCAGTTTACAGCAAAGTACACTACCACCAGCCCTGAGAAGAGGGATCAGCTATTGTTTCATAGCTGCGTAAGCGAACAGTTCGGTTCAAGGTTGTACAGTTGAGTTTATGTTAGCAAGCGATAAATAATCTGTTACATGCGATATGTCACACACAAGCTGCAAGGAAAGAAACCTCTCTGTCAGCATCTGTATTTAGTTATGTACCTCTTAGAATATTTCACAACAGAAGTGTTATTTAGACTATCTCGAGGTTCACAGTGATTTGTTTTAGCTATTATGGGTTATATTATCTCAATTTTCAAAGAACATTACGTGTCTAGTGAAAGCTTGATGCGTTGGAAAGGCTGTTTAGGTTGGAAGCAATACATCAAAACAAAGTGGGCCAAATTTGGCTAAAAGTTTTTATTAACATATATTGTAAACGATTAATTTTAATCGATTCGATTAATCGATTAAAATTTTTTAATCTTTAATCTAAAATAAAGAATGAATCAATAAATCGTTTCGGTTAATCGATTAAATCACGCAGTACTAGTTAGAATGTGTTGGACTGAATAATGTGCCTACAAGGATTGGCAAATGTAATTTTAACATTTTGGCTTCTTTTCAGAAGGAAATACTTATCTGGTGTTGTTAGCATCATTTTGCCTTATTCATACCTTGTTTTGTTTTATTTAATGCTAAAGAAACAGCAAGTATACGTTACAAGTAAAATATTTTATTCTTAATGAGGTCAATTGTCAGGATCATATTAGCCACTTCGTTGTACCGAAATTTCCTCCAGCTGGAGTTCATTGTGGTTCATTTTATAATTAAACTGACATCGCAACTGCTGTGAAAGCCTTAGTTCCAACGTACTCTATTTATAAAATGAACTTTACATTCTAGCACATCTACTGCCAATCGCCTATCATCTACTGCCAAAAACCATCAGTGGCCTTCTAGTCAGTAGTTCAGCGCCTAACCAGCTCATTCATCCAGATCAACGTTTTAAAACTGTGACTCTCTATGTAAGCTGATAAAGCAAATTAATTATGTTAAATCACATTATTTTATCTCTCTTTTATGGAATAAAACAGAGGTGAAGTAGATAAGTATTAAAATTCTTCAAATCCAGACCACCAAGTAAACCGCTTGGAAAGTATGCGTAGTCTGCGACAATCGAGGAAAAAAAATATATTAACTGAAAATATATGTTGACTGATTTTAACTTAGAAGGAAAATATACTTTCTCTTTATATAATTATTTAACAAAACCTGATAAGATACTGATTATAATATACCTATAAGAATAAAAATAACATCACCCAAGTGTGACTGTTTCGTGTGACTTTTATATCAACGATCTCACCATTCACTTCCTTTCCTTGTACAATTTATTAGCATTTCTCTTATATAAAAATAGCGGAAGTTTTTAATTGAAGGCTGGCATTGATATAAGATAGGGACAGTATCGTCATGACAGATTTGATCACATATTTGAAATATCCGTTGCATTTATTAGGGATAAGAGGTAGGGGAAAGGGAATTTGTGAATTGTGTGGGGGAAAAGAAAGCATAGAACACTATGTAACAATGCGAGGAGGTTGCAATTTGAAGAAAAAAAGGATTTGGAGGAAAAATGGAAGAAAGTAGAGAACAAGATAGTAGCTATAAAAATGTTAACGGGCAGGGAGTAAAAGAAGGTAAGAGGTGTTGGTGAGTTCTTGCAGTAAGTAACATAAAAATGGGCAAGAAATGTAAAGAATATAAGAAAGAAAGATGAGGGGGAAGAATGGGACTAATTAAGCAACAAGGAGCTATGGAGGTTAAGAGCTACCTGGCAGAGTAGAAGGCCAGGGTGTCATGTAGGCCAAGGTAGCTACAAGGTAAAGACAAATAAATGTAGCCAAAAGTTGTAAATTGTAAAATTTTGGAATATGCACAATAAATAATTTAGTTACATAATTGCATTACATATTTACATGCATTTGTTGCGTAATTAGAAGAACTAATTCAACCTTAACATTTTGAATTAAAAGTCCAAAGCCTCCTTTCATATCTGTTTTGTTTAACTCAAATCTGTTGGTATTCCAATTTAACTGCTTTTTAAATTTGTTTTAACCTTCTAATAATTTATACTGTTAATGTAGATACAGATAATATGATTCACTTATTCATTTGATTCCATATACTAAAAATGTTCTTTCCGAAACAAGCAAAGCATTAAAAACGCTGTCTCTATGTGTTTTGGGCCTTTTAATATTCCGTTTTTCCTACTGTCCATCAATTTTGCGTGAAGCCAAATGCAAAATATAAACAAACAAATGCCCCGCAGTAAAGGAAGAGAGGAAATATAAAATAACACCGCACGTTACACACACTGGCTGACCGCAAAGAATTCCTCTTCTGCTGGTTATGTAACTCCTGTGACACGAATGCGATTTATACCTTGTTAGCAGTATTACAGCATAGCTCATAAAGAAATAAAGCCACACTTATCCAAGCTCTAAAGGCTGTAATGTTGGTAACACTCGATAATGGATCATTTTCTTCAGTATTTATACTCCCTCCATTCATGTGGCAAACTATTGTGACATTGTGGGTTTGTAGAATTAAAAGACCGAGTTGCAGATATTAAAAATCTCCTTTATTTCCGTAGAGACACACTGTTCAATTCTCACGTAACAACATTACATCACCAATACAACACAATCTTCCAAGGTCGATCATAATAACAGTGACAGCAGATTACATCTCTAGCTCTCTTTACACAGCTGGCTGTCCCTCTCTTCACAACACTGTTCACAACTGTTTTACAACTAACTCACCGCGAGGCGTCACGTCCTTAAATACATATTTCGTAAATTCGAAAGGAATTTCTGGACCAAACAGGACTCGAATATTCTATCACCTTCCAGAAGCGTAACGCTATCGGTGCCGGCAGGTCTTTTATCTCGCGCTATCATTATTTCTTCCGGCATACTCCTTATCTCCAGGCTCTTTGTGTACACAAGCCCGCGCTATTGCAATCGGGTTCGCGACACTATTTTCCAACTTCCTATTAAAAGTGCGAGGAGCAAAACAAGCACGTGTACTGTTAAGTGAAGAGATAGCTACCGGTTAATAAATAAAAAAATCATTATACCATAAGAAGAATTTTGCTGATGGTAACTACGGATTTTATGTTATGTAATCGTGAAGGATTTTTTGAGGAAAAATATATCCTTCAATCTTAGATAAAATATGTATAGCCTTCAATTTATCTTAACAAAAGTATTTTATTACCCAAGTTGCAAGTCAATCTGATATATTAAACTCGAGATTTATTAAATTCTTTTCTCTATTTACGAAGACTGTTTATCGCAATAATTTTTTGATTAGTATAGATAAGGCTATGGGAAATTAGTTGAGGAGGTACGGGGCATGACCAAGTCGATAGCAAAGATTATCTACCAATTATTTAATGGTAATTTATTTAAAAAGTGGATAATATTGATGAATATGGTACGTGGTGTGCATCCACGAGATGGATAAAACGTTTTATTCAATCTTAGCATTATACATTTTAAGAAATAAATTAAATAATTCACTATCCAACGGTGATTTTAGTGAGAACGTTTTAGTATGCTCGTAAACAAGATCTCAGCCTATCTCCTTTCAGTTGATCTCCTATTTACCTTTTCAGTCGATAAACAATGCAGTTATTCTCATGCATTCCCTTGCCGGGAGAAAAGAGAAAAGATGCTATGAGCTATGATGTAGTCTATTGCCAGCACAGTATGGCAAGTGATTATAAATTCAAATTTTAATTGTTCTACTTTTGACATGTACAGAGGCTTTTTCAAAATATTATAAAATATTTTGCTGTTCTCCTTATAAGATAAGGGGATATAAATATCAATGCGTGCCACATTAACCCAATGGTGCAAATAGTGAATATGGTTACAACCTATTAATATAGAAGGTTGTAGTAAAAATATATAGTAACTGCGAGAACGTTTAACAGTGTGTTCGGAAGTAAAGGCTAGCACAGGGCCAAAGCAATCGCAATCTGACAGAATGTGAGCAACTGGAATGCCTACTGTTTATATACCTAAATATTTCTATGTACATTCTTTTATTTGTTCCGTATAAAATAGCTTGTTTCTTAATATATTGCCTTTTTAACTTTAGAAACTACGCAAACAGTATATTTAAGTCCAATTAGATATTTTGATTCTTGGGGAAAACGTTGACACGATAAACTTCTCTTTAAATGTAATGCCTATACCTCACTCCCAGAGTTTTCAAAGTCTGACCTCAACATAAATGAAAAACCTATGCAGATATTATATTTACATGGATTTTAACTTAACTGCAATAATACCTTTAATATCATGGCATATCTGTCTATTGAAAGGGAAGAAGATATACACCGAGAAAATGTCCATATAAATTTTAGGCACATAACAGTTACTGCGGAATACAGAATTGTTTTTAGAGTTTTAGAAAATTGGTTTTAAAAGTCGTGCAGTTTTAATAAAGCTTTGCACTGCAATGAAAACAGTTGCGACTTAAGAGGAATGATAAAACATCCTTGGAGTTGTGATAACTCATTTTTCTGCTTTTATTTCAATTGGAATACATTTTTAAGTGCGTATTTTATATTCTAGTTGTCGTTTATATATTACCAACTTCTTAACTTTAACAAAAATAAATATATAAAGTATTATACAGGGTGTATATAAATGAATATTGGGGTTTTAACTCTTTATAATATTTATTACATTCAACTTAGAGCTATAAATGATATGTCAAGTGAAAAAGCAACGCAAACAGTTTTACCACGAACCTTATAAATGTTCAATATGACTACTCTTTGTCACACGGCACACATCAAGCCTATTGCCAAGTTCTTCCCAAAACGTTGATAACTGTGTATTCAGTAATTGTAGCAACAGCTGTTTCAATCCGATTTCTTAATTCAGCGAGGTCAGCTGGTAGCGGAGGCACATACACACGATCCTTGATGAAGCCCCAAAGATAAAAAGGTCAGGAGAACGTGGAGGCCATGCATAGCAAGCCCTGTCATTGGGGCCCTTGCGGCCTATCCAGCGCTCGGGTACAGTGACCTTCAACCAATCGCGTATTTCGTTATACCAGAGAGGTGGCGCATCATCTTGCTGGAAAATGAAGTTCTCTGGCTCATTTTCTTTCAACTGAGGCAAGAGGCAAGTGTATCAAGGTAAGAAGTGTCAGTTACAGTAGGTTCACCAAAAAGAAAGGCCCATCAACTTTTTGGCGAGATACGGCACAAAAAAGCATTCACTTTAGGGGAATCTCGTTGCATTTGTACCATCTCATGAGGATTTTCTGAGCCCCAGATCCACACATTATGAATGTTAACATGTCTACTAAGGAGAAAGGTTGATTCATCACTGAAGACCACACGATCCATAAAATCGTCATCGTCATGAAACAACATGTCGTTTGCGAAGTTGGCGGTAATTCGTGCTCTGTCGGCTTTGGAGCCTGTAATAACTGTAAACGGTAAGGACGTAGCCGTAAGCGTTTTCTTACAATTTTCCAAACATTCGACACAGGAACTTGTAATTCACGACTAGCCTTCCGGACTGATTTCTTTGGGCTACGAGTGAACGACTCTCACTCGCTCAACAGTCTCTTCACTTACTCTTGGTCGTCCCGTGCTGCTCACTCTACAAAGGCAGCCGCTATCTTCAAACGGATGATACCGTCTACGAATGTTATTATCACTAGGAGGATCACAACCGAACTTAATGCGGAACGCACGTTGCACAGTAACTACAGATTCGGTCTTTGCAAACTGCAAAGCACAAAAGCTTTCTGTCTACTAGTCGCCATCTTTGCTACTACCGCTGTCTAGTGGACTGCGGCAGAAACATTGCACGCACATGCGCACTGGTGCCAATAAACAGAACTGAGTTGCTTTTTCATTTGACATATCATTTATAATTGTAAGTTTAATGTAACAAATACAAAGAGTTAAAACCCCGATATTTATTTGTATACACCCTGTATTTTCCACTTCCTTACTTTTCATAACTTTCTGTTACCATATTTTTCTTAAAACTTGCTGAAGGATGCTTAAAAATGAACAGAAGGAAAGGATTGAAGCATTACATATATATTTATTCGCTTCACTTATCCGTTGAATTATCTTTGACTTCACGTATAGGAAGGTGTTTACCATAATTATTTCGTTGTTTTATTTCCTTACTTATCTATTTGCATCTACAACAAAAATACTGGATAGAAGACAAAATAATGTGAGACAGAAAACCCAGATACACAAAAGGATAATTACATGTATTTAAAAAATGAAAGTAAATGCTTGTTTTGTGTTTCTTTCTTATGAGCTATATATGTGCTACATTCATAAAGAATAAACATGCCCAAAATACATAAAAAGTATAAAACTCCTAAACCCATCATTTTGTTCCAATTACTAACATAGCGATGATGATCACTAACCAGTGATGATGCTGATAAAACTGATATGGTATGTTAGTGAAAAATTCCCACATGGCCTTAAAATCATTATGCTTCATCTTACGTTATTCAGTTTAAAATCAGACTGACATCGCAACTGAAGTAAAGCAAAACTAGCTCCTATCACGTGTGAAAATATTCTGATGTATCTAATTATGTAAAATTAGATATGAACCGATTCCTACTGGATGGAACTGGGAAACGAGCTTTACTACAGCTAATGAAAGATATGATTAGTTTACGGCTATGAACGGCTTAATTGGATGTCAGTCTAATTATAAAATGGATTATAGAACATCACGGCTGAGTGCAGTAGTTGGAGGGGCATATGCCAAGCACAGTGCTCTTACACCTGAAGTCCTTCAGAGCTGGCAGTTCTACTTTTCAATCAAGTGCGAAAGTTACTCAGTTTGTTCTCAAGGATCTCGCGGAACTAGGTGCTCTCGGTACAAAACCTTCCAAAATGAGAAAAACAGCACATCGGTATCCGGGATCAAATCGTTCCGGAACTCGTAGACATGCATACTATCATGTCACTGTGGTAGCAATCCTCCTCGAATTCTGCTTTGTAAAAAAAAAAAAAAAAAAAATAGCTTTTCATTTTGAAGGCCATAGTTATATAAAGTATTTTATACGGTTCTTTTAGCCAAGTTACAGGTTTAGAGACGTGTTCGAAGCAGCTGAACACACACCTTGCCTGGTTGTAGCTCCGTGATAAACAGAGCAGAAGAGGTCTTTAAGAATCTACTGGCGATGCGTGTGACAATTAAGAGCCCTTGAGACTAACTTACATAATAACTTCATTAACTGCTAGAAACTGTGACAATGGCTTCCTCTATCTCCCGTAACAATCGATAGCAAATTGTGCATAGTTGCTCTTCTCTGATGACAACATTGCAGGCATCTATTACAGGCATTATTTCATCCTCTGTCAGCGTTTCTTTTGTTTCCAAGTTGGTGGTAGTGGAAGTTACAGCATTCTGTATAGTCCACACATAATTTGCGTGTGGGTTAAGGCCAAATTTATTCTAAAAGACACAGATAATGACAGCTAATATTAAAGTCTTTCATTCTCTACAAGAACGTTGCAGAACTGTAATTATCGTGCGCTTATCTGGCACATGTTATTTAGATCGTATTACGGAAGGGTTGAAAAGAAATTAAAAGCACATGTTGCTAACTTGGACTGGATGCAAATTATTTTTATACTCATGAATAATCTAAAATAGGATTTTTTTCAAGGCTATGCCCGGAATTCCTAGCTCGGTAAATCACTTGTATTAAAATGTTAAGTCTTCTGCCATTCAAATACTACCTAAACAGAAACCAATTTTTATTAGGATTTAAGAATAGTATATTATTAGCCATTTACAGGAGCAGCAATATCACTATATACGTATGTTAACTGACATCCAAGATATCTCTAATTTCAACCAGTCATTGGTCTTTAAAGCAGCTATTTTTTCTAGTTATTTGTACTATTTTGTGGTTAATAGAATCTGCAAAAATCCACTTATACTGAACAAAATTTCGTATGCATAACATACAATAAACGGAACAGTGGTAGGAACAAAATCAACTCACTCTAAACGCAAATAAATAATTTTAAGTTTTACCACAAGCCTCATTCTTCTACCATTATATTTATTTTTATGTAGAATATCCAGATATTTTATTTTAGAAAATGTAGTAAAAAGGCATAAGACATAACAATTTTAGTTTGGATTCATGTAATGAGGGAAAACACTGCCCTGCACTGCGGTCATTTTAGGTGTGTGTGTGTGTGTGTGTGTGTGTGTGTGTGTGTGTGTGTGTGTGTGTGTGTGTGTGTGTGTGTGTGTGTGTGTGTAATTTTACGTCCTCCAACGTTAAGTCATATCGGACGGTGAATGAAATGGGTGAAATGATGCTCAAATGAGTCCGGGGTCAATGGAGCTTAGAGCTACCCGACATTCACCTTTAAGGATAAGGGAAAACCCTATAAAACCTTATCCAGATAACTCACCCTGACCGAGATTCGAATTCGGGACCTCTTGAACGTGAGGAAGACACGCTACCATCTACGCTACCGAGGCGGGCACGGTCATTTTAATTCCTTTTCCTAAACATTCTGAGTATAGCTACATACATTTTGGAAATATTCCGGATGTAATTACTTAAGTTAGAAACAGCACTTTATTTTACAAAAATTAACTACAAATAACACAATAGAAAGGGATGTTAACTCAGAAGTTTTATTACATATTCTGCAAAATAAATTAATCAACCTACTATATTAGAAAGAACATACGATATTATTTCTTAACAATATGTTAAGAAATTCAATAATTTTAAATTTAAGGACTACTACAGTCTGATTTTTAAAAGAAGATACGTGAAGGTCATCAAGCAAGGGACGCGAAGTGTAAGAATGGAAGGTCGTTGCTATGGTAACGTAAACAAAGGTTGATAGATTGGATACACTGGTGAATCACATACTCCTCAGCTCAGTTATCACTAGTTGTCTGCGGGAAACAGAGTTTGCTTGAGTATTCAGTTGCGCTGTGTATTGTTAGTCTACTTTGTTAAAACAAAATTAAATAACGTTTTTATGGAAGCAAGACTTAGTGGCGGTAGAATAAGAGCTGGACCGAGGAATCATAGCCCAAGGCAAAGATCACCTTACGGTCGGGGGTTACTTTGCATAGTCAAGCTAGAGAATTTGTCTGTTCTCTTAGAGAATTCCTCCAACAGGAAGACGA
This sequence comes from Mantis religiosa, assembly GCA_030765055.1. Taxonomy (NCBI): domain Eukaryota; kingdom Metazoa; phylum Arthropoda; class Insecta; order Mantodea; family Mantidae; genus Mantis; species Mantis religiosa. Next base: position 3,865,507 of record JAUKNK010000164.1, read on the forward strand.
GAGTTTTCCCCTTATCAATGGACAACTTACTCCTTTTATCCAAAAGTGACAGTCCCATGTCAGTAGATGTGCTTGCACGCAAAAGAATTCCTGTGGGTCAAAATTCCGGCATATCGGCGGCATTCATATGAACATATCTATTAACAAATTCGTTAATGACAGTATATTGTGATGCTAATGTGGCAAACACTTAATAGGAAAGGCTTGAAAAAACGAGGCGCTTGTACCGCGTTTTTTCAATTCTTGAGATTCCATTATGTGCTTACCACATGTGTACTGTACATTATTTTTTGAACTGTGTGTATTTATATCAATCTGAATTTTATTAGTTAAGCTATTAAGTGAAATATTAATTAATATAATTGAAGATAAATTTTAGATTTTAGAACATGCATCGCCTATTTGTGTTTCTATGGAGAAATACTTACCGCACTGTGCGGGAATGTCAACTTAAAAGGCATAGCAACAAAAACGGTAAGCATTAAATATCAGTTTTATAATGCAGAAATTATTTAAAAGTACTCACATGAGAAGAAGCTACAACGCAATGAATGTGTGAACAACTTCTTTCTGTTTTTAAAGTAGGCTAATACAGATTAACTGTGCATGTTTTTGTTCAGGTGAGATAACTCTAACCCTTGTTTATGTTACGAGTGTTGAGAGAATAAAGAAAGGGAATGGGCAACATTGCAAGCACCTACGTGGAGAAGCAGAGGACCTACACGTATCTTCTTCTAAAAATCAGGCCGTAAAACACATTTTATAATAAATCCAACGATTAGAGAATTAAAATAGAGAAATGTGATGGGATAACAATGCTTAAGGAATGCACAACAATGTGTTGTAGACGAAGGAGAAAGCTTTAGAAGCCAGTTGCTAGACCTCACCATTGCAGCATTGAATGTAACACAATTATAATATATAAATACATATTACATGCTCACAGATGGTTCAGGATAGCAGAAGGGAGAAACATATTTAATTTTGGACCAGAGTTAAAGTATTGATAGTATAAAGCACAATCAATCACAAATAAATTTAAATGCTCCTTCAAAATATTTACGTCGAGTTCAGATATATAATCTTTTGGAGGCAGTACTTGTAAGTATACCGTAATAATGAGTCTTTTCCGAATTTTAAATGCAAATCATTGCCACGCTTCGTAATTTGTAATTATTAATTACTAATTAATTATTCGTGTTTATTTTTAGTTTTTGAGCTATGTGGTTCGTACTCTCTCTCTCTCTCTCTCTCTCTCTCTCTCTCTCTCTCTCTCTCTCTCTCTCTCTCTCTCTCTCTCTCTCTCTCTCTCTCTCTCTCGCTGTCTTCCGTAAACATACATACGCACACATCCGCACTTACCTTCTTCATAAAATTCTTTATCTCTAGGCTGAGGTTTTCAAAATGCAGTTTCAAACTAAATTTTTATATCTAATTTCTAGACGGAATGGAACACATTCTCTAGCTACCAAAGCAAGCGACAAATAAAGTTTCTGGTGTACTATGTGACTGTCCTACTAAAGTGACAAGTGCAGATAATGGTGACAATTCTAATTCTGCACTAAATGCGAATGAAAATATTCTGCCTTAATGAGAGCAATTAGTAATCGCGGTGCAAAATTAGCTGAAATCGAATTAGGTGTAATTAGAAAGCGTGAGGGGCGGGTTAGTAAACTTCGAGTTGAAGTGCTTCTATCTCTCTTTCTCTCACCTTCTCTACATTGGAGATAAATTGTATAGCTTCCTTGAGAACCGCAGAACGACAGTTGAAGTTCAAAATAACGTTCTATTAAATATTAAGAGGTTTACTCATATGTGCGTATATAGTAATTCTTTAAATGCATTTTGTTTTTAATAGCAAAACTTTCATATCCGGTGCACTAAAGCTTTTATACTTACATAATATTCCTTACGAAACGCAATAAATTAACATTATAAAATTTTAGTTTTTATTTCTACCTGAGGAGTATTGTATTCCTTCACAAATTTACTAT
>JAUKNK010000164.1:3870000-3873395 GCA_030765055.1 Mantis religiosa
TAATAATAATAATAATAATAATAATAATAATAATAATAATAATAATAATAATAATAATAATAATAATAATAATAATAATAATAATAATAATAATAATAATAATAATAATAATAATAATAATAATAATAATAATAATAATAATAATAATAATTGGAACTGGATTTACGTCGTATCGTATTGATAGAGGACGAATTATGCCCCTCGTTGAGGTGACCATTTGGAACAGGGTTGGAATTGATGATTCTTGAAGTCCTAGCTTACCTCGGCGTGGCTTCAGTCGGTTGAGCAAGATATCTTCTTTTACAGGGGTGGTACGGCGGAAGGAAATTTTACGTAAAATGAGTAATCATTTTCCTCTGTATTAAATAATGTAGAAACTTTTATTTCCTTACTTCAATTAACACCAGTTCGAACAAAATGTATGATACAACATTGATGACACTATTCTTACACAAGATTCACTTGATGTGACGCGTTTATCTGGATGCGTGCAAGAATCAAAAGTTTTATACGTTTGTTCACTACCGTGTATAATTAAATTGTGTCTTCTAGCGATGATATTTCATGTAAAGATTATCTAGTTATACTCGATGATTGTTACGAGAATAAACTTATACTCTTCCGCACACAACGGCGTTTAAGAAGAGAACCTTACATCCGTTCACGGCGACTGTTAGGAGAAGAATGACCGGTTCCGCTTCTTCTACACATTAGCATTTCGCTAATAGTTCGATCCCTCTAGAGGAATATTGAATATCCTCCATGGCAACGTAAAATCTTCTATATCTGATTGGTCCACGTTTTACGATATACGCGTCACACCAATCACAAATAAGTTTGTTATTCCACACTTTTGTGACGTCATTTCCACTTACATAGCTTCTCTGTGCGTGACTCACTCTACATAACCTCACATAATACAATATTTGAAACTCTTTGGGGACAACATAAAATAACTGTTTCAGATGCCCCTCTTCAGAATATATGGAAAATTAACTTAAATCTCCCAATAATATTGTTCCATATATTCTGAAGAATGCCCCAATAATTAAACATTATTACAACAATGAACAATCAATACAATTTAAAATAACAATATAAAATCAGAAATTATTCGAACACAATAATAATAAACAAAACATTTTTCAGTAATTCATAAACATATTATTATTTTTTTTTTTTTTAAATCATTTATTCTTGTGAGTGTCAAGGCTTTTGAATGGTTTTAAAAGTGTTTTGTGATATTTTCCTATCATTTTATTATCATCGTCTCTTAATTCGTACGTATGATCCCCAAATTTTCTTACTATTTTATATGGACCTTTATATAACAAATTCATTCTCCAATAGGATTTGATTTTAGAACTGGAGATATTAAATGTCTTTACGAGAACTTTATCATTTATTTCAGGATTCCATTTCGCTCCTTTTCTTTGTATCTTTGATAATCTTTTCTCTGCTTTTTCTTTTATTCTTCGAAATGCTTCAGCACACTTTTCTTCTTCATTCAATTCCATTTCATCTACTTTTAAGGTTGTTGGTGCTTTTATTACTAGAGGTTCAGGTTGTAGTCCAGTCATTAATTCGATTGGTGAAAATTTGGTAGTAGAGTTTGGGGTATTGTTAATGATTTTCTCAATAATATGGCAGTATTTGTACCAGCCTCGGTGGTTAGAATGACACAGAATTCTGAAATACAAGCCTAAATCACGCATCACTCTCTCGCAAGGATTTCCTTGGGGAAAATATGCTGAAGAGTAATACATCTTAATATTATTGTTCTTCATCTCTGAAGTAAACAATTTACTCCGGTGAACCGTTGCGTTGTCTGATAGCGATAGGCACAGATCTACTTTTATGAGTATAAGGAGCAATGTCGTTCACCTTAAATGTATGTATGTACTTATTACACAATCCAGGTTTCGTACTAAAAACGTTCCTGTTCTTTAGTATACATAACCTCAATTGTTCTCTTTGCGCGTGATTTAAATTGTATGTTTTCCCTAACTTTTCTTTCAAAGTTCTTTGGAATATCATTTCTTCCTCTTCTTGTTTTCGCTCGGTGTCGGTATTTAATGTGTTTATTTGGCAACAATGATCTCCAAGGTCAAACGTCTCATTTTCTTTATTATTTAAAAGTAAATTTTCTTTACCACTATCATCTTCTTCATTATTTATTATATCTTCTTCGTATAATATTATATTTTCTACAAAAAACCTATCATTATTTATACTATCCTTCTCATCTTCTTTTAATATAATTTCTTCTAACAAATTTATTTTGATTACTTCATTATCTCCTTTGACCTTCATTTCATGTTTTTCGAAATCTATCACACTTTGCCAACCATACAATACATCATTGCCAATAATAATATCACGAGCTAAGTTTGGTATTACCAATACGATAAAATTGAAATTCAAATCATCTATTCGCGCAGGAATTAACGCTTGATATTTAACTTTAGCTTTCTTTTTCCCAATAGCTGTGCTACAGTATACATTACACACGTTTAAATATTCAATCCTAAACTTGGATAGTAATTCCTTGAATAAGTTCTCACTTATTACTGATGAACTAGCTCCTGTGTTTATCAATACTTTATATTCGCTATCGCCTATACGAAGGTTAATCTGAGGTGGATTTACTAATTCCCGATCTTTACTTCTGGAGAGAGTGAGCTTATCTTCTGGTAAATTTTGAATTTTGATTTTGCCCTGTGTCATTTTTACCGAACCACTTTCCAAGGCACAAAATGATTTGGTACTCAGTTTTCCGCATTAGTGCGGTCGGTAGTTACACTAGCAGTTGGGTTGGTACTACCGTTATTTATTTCTCTTTCTATTCCCTGAGTCTGTGTCCTTTCTAGGTTATTGTCTGCCCTTTCAAACCTAGGACCCCCAAAATCTCTTAATGAAGAGTCTTCGATTCTAGTTCCTCTTCCTCTACTTTGATAACCCGTTCTTAAGTTATTTCCCCTGTAAAACCTCAGTTGATTCACCTGATTACTCCTCACATTTCCCACAGGTTGGTCATTATTATAATTCCTCCTAGGAGTATTTGGTATTCTCCTTCCTATACCTGGCACTACCGATTCATATGTCTTTCTGGGGTTGTACTCTCTTCGTTCATAGTTGTCTCTTGAACGTGCCCCGCCCCAATTTTGGTTAAAACTATTTTGGTTTTGGTTAGTATGGTTGTGATTTTCCCTGAATGTTGGTCTTACTTCCTGTCTATTTACTTGCTTTTGTTCTATATGAGTCTTGTCAGGATCAACTTGACTATGAGTAGAATCAGAATTAAGGTTATGAGCCTCAAATTCTGATAATAACTCAATCATATCAGTAAAGTCGACGGGCTTAGCCACAATTAGGTGGTTTCTAATGTGCGGTGG
>JAUKNK010000165.1:0-147500 GCA_030765055.1 Mantis religiosa
ATACGACGCCAGAATGGTTCAAATTTGTTTGCCTTTTGTGAAGTCTTTCCTTTCCGATCTTCAGTTGTTTATACTCATAATGCAATGCCGCCAATAAGACGAAGTGTTTAGCTTGTCGCATTCGCTTATAGAATTTGTATTCTGGTTCGTCTTTTTCCTACGTATACATATATAAATGCAATTTAAAGCTGTCGTGATAATTTTAAGCAGTACTGAAGGAGATCAAACATTAATCAGGCAAAAATATCTGGAAAAATTAGGAATATTACTCGAAACTATTTCCAGAAGGCACCAACTCGCCATTCGTGTTAAATCGAGAACATAACAGTAAATGCTGATATATTCATTCATTTTTATTTATTTACATAGTTATTTGTTGGTTTATATATTTATTTATTTATTATTTATTTACCTCTGTATTTGTATGCTTATTTATTTAATTACCTATTCATTTATTCATTAACTTATTTGTCTATTTATCTGCTATTTATTTATGTAATTATTTATCTATAGATCTATTTATGTATTGATCTATTTTTCTTTAATTTTTACTTATTTATTGATTTACTTGGTTACTTACTTTATTTATTTAATTATTTATCTATTTATGTATTCATTTCTCTTTTTATTTATGTATTTATTTAATTACTTATCTATTTGTTTGTTTGTTGATTGATTGATTGATTGATTGATTGTTCGTTCTTTCGCTTGTTTGTTTGTTTGCTTATTTGTTTATATATTTACTTTTTTATTTGATTGTGTATTATGCTAACTAGATAGAAATAACTGAAGCGCATCAACCATTTTTCTACGTCCCCCAAATGATTTAGATCCCTTTGCCCCTTGTTATTCAAAGCTTACGCGAACTTCAAATGTTTCTTGTCCGTTGAATTTTGGCTGTGTTTTAGCTACTTTATTATCATTCAAGTTTGTGTATGATGTGCTTTTCTGTTGACCCTTTTTCCCTTTTGTACCTTCATTATTTTTCCTTACCCTTTCTTACTTTCCACTTAACAACAATTCTGACAATTTGGCAAAAAGTATTTCGTTTTCAAGTGTTTTTGATAGCTGAATTAGGTTATTATAGAAAGAAACATTGTATAAGTTTCCCGGACACGCCTAAATTCGGAAATTCTGAACTTGTGTTTTGTGTATGAATTTTATATACGAGAGCTGTTCAATAAAAAATGATCATAGTTTTTTACTGTCATTATCTTTCGCATACATTCTTATTATACTCTGTTAGCTTAATGTGAAACAAACACGCTGTAGTAGTTTTATTGTTGGTACTCCTGGTTCCCGCCTGTGAGAAGTTCAGACATGTTCAGTATCGCCTACCGCAGCGATGGAGGTAACATGCAGTTAAAGTTGATGTTAGAGGAAGATCCGGAAATTCTTTCAAACGTTATCACTGCTGATGAAACTTGGCTACATCATTTTGATCCTGAGAGCAAACAGCAAAGCTCAGTGTGGAAATCTCCTCATCACCAATCCCCCAGAAAGCAAAATTGTTTGCTTCTGCAGGGAAAGTTATGGTCATCTCATTCTTTGATATTCATGGAATGCTTTATCAGCATGTTGAACCTGCATACACACCAATAACTGGGCAATACTACAGGGATGTCCTGAAAATATTGCAACTCTATATAAGGCGCAAAAGACCACATTTCCCTGAAGCAGGCTGGATGATGCACCATGAATAAGCGCGGCCACATATTGCCCATGTTGTTGCTGAATATTTTGCAAAATTCAACGTGAAGTGCATCCCTCATCCTCCCTATAGTTCTGATTTAGTCCAATGTGACCTTTTTCTATTCCCTAACTTGAAGAAACGCCTTCGTGGGAAGCATTATCCATCATCAGAAGCAGTGTTGAAGGCCTCAGAGGCAATTTTGAAGGATCTTTCAGAAAATGGTTTCCATCATGTCTTTGAAGACTGTCAAAATCGCTGGGAAAAGTGCATCGCATTCAGGGGAGAATATTTTGAGAAGGACCATCAAAATTATGAGGATGAGTAAAGATACTGTGACTTCGTGGGTTCGCAGAATTAAAAGTCCCATTGCACAAACTCAAAATGTTCTTTATTTCTACAGAATTACAGTTGGTTCACTTGCCAATTACAAAGAATTACCTAGCGCACACAATTAGAATCCCTAAACATCTCCTCCGTTAGCGCTACACAGATAAATGTGTAGGCGTGGTCTGAATGCTTCCCGTGTGGCCCCTACCTGCCAGATGGTTCTCTCGGCATTGACGATGTTCGGGTGATAGTACGTTGTAAAAAAATTTTTGATCATCCTTTATTGAACAGCCCTCGTAAATTTTAGATATAACTTACAACTCAAATGATAAATATGGGTAATTTCTTTCCGTTTCTTTGTTTATAGTACGATACGTAATCAGAAGAAACAATCTGGTAGAATGAGAAATGGTACTCACGACTAATCCTAGAGGATCCTACTTCAACATACGTAAGGAAAGCAAGATCATCGCAGTAAATTTTGGTATTTAATTAATATTCGAAATTTTGTTTGCTAATCTTTGTTTGTTGTACAACATTATGTAAGTTTTCATTCATTCATTCATTCATTCATTCATTCATTCATTCATTCATTCATTCATTCATTCATTCATTCATTCCTTCATTCACTCATTCACTCATTCACTCATTTATTTATTTATTTATTTATTTATTTATTTATTTATTTATTTATTTATTTATTTATTTATTTATTTATTTATTTATTTATTTATTTATTTATTTATTTATTTATTTATTTATTTATTTATTTATTTATTTATTTATTTATTTATTTATTTATTTATTTATTTATTTATTTATTTATTTATTTATTTATTTATTTATTTATTTATTTATTTATTTATTTATTTATTTATTTATTTATTTATTTATTTATTTATTTATTTATTTATTTATATATATTTATTTATTTATTTATTTATTTATTTATTTATTTATTTATTTATTTATTTATTTATTTATTTATTTATTTATTTATTTATTTATTTATTTATTTATTTATTTATTTATTTATTTATTTATTTATTTATTTATTTATTTATTTATTTATTTATTTATTTATTTATTTATTTATTTATTGGTTGGCTGGTTGGGTGGGTGGCTTACTCATCTATTTTACTTCCTTTCATTTGTTTCTTTCATTTGTTTCTTTCATTTTTTTTCTTTAATTGTTTATGTGCTGTTTAAATGCTTTGGTTCTCAATGTCCTATTCTATACTGTGTTAGAAAAACCATCAAACATGGAAAATAGAAACTGTGGCGCAGCAAAGAGTGAGCATCTAAAAAAATCTATATTTGGGAGAAAGTTAATCGGACAAATTAATTTGACGAAACACACAGAACAGTTATGAAAAGCTTTCAGAGAAAGCCGGGAAAAGCCTCAAACACGGTATCTTAAAATGACACATCTTGTACAGTATAATTGCAAAGCTAGAGAAATTTCGTGGGTTATTGGAGATGAAATAGTTGCAGCAGTTCACTGTGAGGAGGGCTGTTGGAAGTTTTAAGCTCGCCTTTTCTAACTTCGATCTGCAAAATTAAGACATCAAGTGAAAAGATTCGTGTCACACAAGATGCCAAAAAATTTGAACAAACGTTGTATTCAAACTGGAGTACGTAGAAAATATGTTAAATAAATTGCACAAAGCAAACTTCATCTCAAAATTAGACTTCAAGGCTTTAATGTGGCAGATTTCCTAAAAGTAGACGAGAGAGAATATCGTAATATCTGCATTCAGGGATTTCATTTGTTAAATGTTTATCTTTTGTATGAATTAGTGGTGATGCGTTAAGGGTACTATGCAAATCATTTGGGTAAACACAAAGGGATTTGTATTTAATTATTAATTTATTTTTTGGTTGGTTGCTTGGTTGGTTGGGTGGGTTATCCATTCATTTTATTTCCTTTCATTTGTTTTTGTCAATTTTTTTCATTTGTTTCTTGCATTTGTTTTTTTCATATGTTTTGTAACAGCAGTTTTGAGGTATATTCAGGAAAGATATGAAAAGTTTATAAATTTATAAAAAAATAATTATGTAAATCTATGTAGTAATTTTAATAAGTAAAACGTATGTAATTTTGCGATTGGCCGTAGTAATAATTGTATGACGTAATGTTGTGACGTGGAATTAAATGGGCCAAACACAAAATTAAGATAGGAGTAACGATAATTATTGGTGAATATATGATATGGAAAGGGCACAAACATTTAGAAATAAAAAGTTTACAGGCAATGTTTTTACTAAAACAGAAGAGTAAATGTAGAAAATATAAATACAATAGATAATGAAACCACATGTAATATTGATGTTAGTAGGTCCAGTTCACACAATACATGTGATCCTCATGTTAGTAGTCATATACGGAAACTTATGAGCCGCGAGTCCTGAAAGCAGATAAAATGTTTGACGAAACGACCAACAAGACAATAAAAATGAAAGGAAACTTGGAAAGAACAAGGGAGGATACAGAAAGTCCAGACTATGCAGCAGGAATGTTCAGACACTTGTAAGAACTGAGCAATCAATATATAAACATTAAAGCTGCTTTTCTCAGCTATAAAATTAAATATACCTTCCCCAAAGGATAAGCTTTCTCAGTTGGTAGTTCTGGAGGGATGGGAGTTTTAAGCAATGTTAAGGTAGATGTTATTCCTCCAATGAATTCGCTTGCGACAACTTTTCCCGGAATATCCTTGTAGAGAAACTGCTTGTACTTGGACACATTCAGTGGCTGCTTATTTCCTTTGGGTACTTTCTTGCCTGATGCTTCGTCGGAATTTGACATTTTCTTATATGACTTGGGCCATCACCTTTTGAAACTGAGAACATCTTCTGATATAAGATAATATACAGTAAATCGGTCAGACTTGCTAGCTTTTAGCATGAGCTCTGCATATTCATCAGGAGTAGAAATCCTGTCCATCTTTCTCAAGAGACGCTTTATGCTTCCAAAGTCTCTGTCACATGGGCAAAATGAGTGGCCACGTACAGGGTAGCTGTAAGTTATTGTCACAGCGAGTCACAAAACACGTGATGCCATCAAGGTCGCCAACCGACACGAGCGAAATTTACCGCAGAAAGAACCAAAGCGACGGCGCCTGGATTCTTTCTGAAATAAACGGATTATTCTCAAGGCTGTAAATATAATTCCTGATAGGAAACATTGGTTATTTCTGCCCTAAAAGATGCATTTACCTTTAAATTGTACAGGACCACCAAAAACCCATTCTTTGATATTTTGTTCTTAGGTGGTTTCTGAAATAAAACATTCAATTACATCCCCCGAATTTCCTGTCACTCCATGGCATCTCCATTATCTTTCGATGTCATCTCTCATTGCTGGTCTCTTTCAGAGTAGTAGTGCTGGCGGTTGTCTCGGCGCTGCATGGCAGGAAGATAGTCACTTTGTGGTTTCGTGAAATCAAAAGTCCAGGTTACAAACACAAAGAAAATTGCACTTTATTTCCGTAGAAATACGCTTCGTACACATACACAATACAACATACAATGTCAACAAACACAGCTGTTTACTCGCAAGCGTTCAATTACCAATTAACTTTTCTTTGGCGGGCGGGCTGACTTTATTAGATTTCTAACAGTCCCGAAATTTCACAAACAATCTAGAACAGGCTAGAACAAATGCGAACTCTCGAGAAATCCGTCTCTTCCCCCCGCCGTTTCGGCGAGCTTTTATCTACACACTGCACGCGCATCCCTTTGAATGCCTTGCCGCCTCGATCAACAATTGCCTGGCAACACTGCTCCCTCCTCTAGGCTGGTTGTCCCCAACAGCACTATGGCAACGAGCCAGACGATCCAGGTGTACCAACAACATCTTCCCTCGGGTCACCTTCTGGATGCGGAAAATCACGTCGATAATCCTCTTCACCACCCGGTACGGTGTTTGCCATTGCTGTTGGAGCTTCGGGCATCGTCCCTTGGTCCGGGTAGGGCGGCACAACTAGACTAGATCACCATGCTGGAACCGTTGGCTGTTGGCTTGCCTTCTGGATATTTTGACGAGCCATCTCATGCAGGTCTTGGAGATGGTGCACCTGGATTTCCACATACTCGGTTGCTGGATGTTATGCGTCCGGGGAGCTTACAAAAGCCAGACCAAAGGGGAGGCGTACCTCTCGGCCGATCGTTAAGCTGGCTGGTGTCATCACAGGGGTGTCGAGTGTAGAGGAGCGGTAGACCAGCAAGAACAGTGGCAACTTGACGTCCCAGTCTCGTTGATGGCAGACACGACCTTCCTCAGGGGCTCTTCTAAGTTCTTTATATGCCTCTTTACCATGCCATCTCTTTCTAGAGGTCCCAAGTTCGAATTTCGGTCAGGGTGAGTTACTTGGATAAGGTATTTTCCCGAGGATTTCCCTTATCCTGTAAGACGAAGGCCGGGTATCTCTAAGCTCCATAGACCCCGGACTAGTTTGAGTATCATTTCATCCATTCCATTCATCGTCAGATATTACGTAACGTTGGAGGACGTACATTACACAAAAACATGCTATCTGACTGGTGATATAGAGATATTGTGCGGGTCTTGTTCTCCCCAAGCTTTTCTAGTGCCTCCTTCATCAGGTTGGACTCAAAATTTTTGCCCTGGTCGCTGTGAAGCTGTAATAGCACCCCAAATCGGCAGAACACTTGGTCCACAAGGCAGTCTGTGATTGTCTTTACCTCCTCTTTCGGGTTGGCATACACTTCCGGCCACTTGATGAAGTAGTCCACGACCACCATCAGGTACTTGTTGCCACAGTCGGACACTGGGAATGGTCCAGCTCTGTCGATGGCGAACCTTTCGAATGGCACTCCGACGTTGTACTGCTGCATGCGACCCCGGCTCCTGGTCTGGGTACAGTACGCTACAGTAGTAGCGCTGTCGGAGTTTGTCGATCGTTCGATTTGCTCCCAGGTGTCCTCCTGAAGTAGCGGCGTGCACTTCTTGCAAGACTTACGGGACCTTGCTTCGGGGAAGTACCAACTACACTCTCTGTGTCTTCCCATCAGGCGATTCGCATTCCCGGAACAGCACGACTTCTCCTTTCTTCAGTGAGTCCCATTGGGCCCAGTATGACTTGCAGGTGGCGCTCCTCGATGACCTGTCCTCCCAGGTTGGTCTTGTCCCTGCCTACACTTCTTTCAAGAGTGGCCCCAAGTCTGCGTTCGCCAGCTGCTGCCTCCTCAGGCCTGCGCTAACCCAGCCATCCGCAGGAACTGCCGTGAACACTCGGACAGCTGCGCCACGCTCCTTCTCTTCCACTCTTGTGCATTGGACGCACCCTTCTGGGCAGAGTCTTCGGGACATAGCTTTGGCGATTTCCTCTGAAAGGAGCACGCTTAATCGTGATGCTGGATTTCAGTTCAGCTCCTCTTGTAAGCCAGCCTTAAAAATTGAAATCCGTCGATTTAAGAAGAAGAGGTAATTACCGCTTTATAACCAAGTTAAGTAGTTATGTTTCTTTTACACAATTTTCTATTCTCACGCCACCTCCTGACCTGGCACTTAATTTACTCAAAACAGTCTTTTGTTCGTTAATTTTTTTTACAGTCATAATATTTCGCACTAAAATTTAATCTCATTACATTCTGTTAGCTTACTGTGAAACAAACACGCCGTAGTAGTTTCATGTTTGGTACTGCTGGTTCCTGCCTTAGAGAACCAGGCAAGTTCAGACATGTTCAGTATCGCCTACCGCTGCAATGGAGGTAACACGCGAGGGACAATATGCGGCTTTGAAATTCTGCTTTCTTCTCAACAAATCTTCAGTTGAGGCCTCTAAAATGTTACAGGAGGCCTGTGGAGAGTCCACTTTTCCCAGCAGCACAGCTCGAAGGTGGTTTAGAACGTTTAAAGAGAGGAGACAATTTCAAAATAAGGTGGACCTGGTGCTCCAGTTACTGCTCATACGGAAGAAAGCGTCAACACTGCTGCTGCCATTGTGAGAGAGGAACAACGAATTACCTTAAGATCACTTTCTGAAATACTGAACATTTCATTGGATGCCACATTTCCGTGAAGTAGGCTGGATGATGAACCACCATCATTCGCGGCCGCATATTGCCAATGTTGTTTCTGAACATCTTTCAAAAATCAACATGAAGTGCATCCCTCAACCTCCCTATAGTGCGGACTTAGCCCCATGCGACTTATTTCTATTCCCTAACTTGAAGAAGCGCCTTCGTGGGAGGTGTTATCCATCATCAGAAGCAGTGGGGAAGGCTGCGGGGGAAATTTTTAAGGACCTCTCAAAGCATGGTTTCCAGAATGTCTTTGAAGACTGATAGAAACGCTGGGACAAGCGCATCGCATTCAGGGTTGATTATTTTGAGAAGGGCCATCAAAATTATGAGAATGAGTAAATGTACGTTGTCAAAAAAATTGTGATCATCCTTTATTGAACAGCCCACATATAAACGTTTAAAACAACCTTGGTAAAATGTAAACGTTTTATTGTATTTGTTTTTCTCAACCCAATATTAGTAGGAATTGTCTCATGAAGTGCTCGAAACATTCACAAATTAGTTTTTGTTGCCCAGTGTTATTATCTCATACGTGGTTTATTTGTCAGCCAGTTCTTCGCTCTAAGCTGTCTGGTCCCTGTGAGCACCAGTCAGAATGAGTGATACTCAATCGAGATATGGATTCAGATTGCAATTTTAGTGCAGCTGTACCTGTCCGAGAATCTGGGCCACAAGTATTCGAAAACAGTATTCAGGACAAGTGCAAACGAGAACTTCGAACTCATCCGAAAAGTATTCGAGTAGGTACATATTGGGTTTCGAGAATATCCAAGACCTAAATACATCGACATTTTGTATTGTAGTTTTCCCATCACAAGCGTAAAGGCTCAGATAAGACACTTACACACGCAGATGTGCCTTACCAGATCTCAGTACAGGCTTTCTGTTAATCTACACCTGGCCTAGACAGTTTTCTAACTGCAATTGTCAGTAGAGCAGAACAAAGTTGGCCTCGTCTTAATCCGTCTTTCCATTGTTTTATCAACATTTTACGGTATCTATCTGTGATTTTTCGTATTCTATCAGTTTTGATAGATTTTAAGGAACATGTTCCTGCTTATCATTATACAGGATTTAATAAATATCTAAACCAGGCATGGCTGCAAATCCTGAGGAGAGGGAGGACCTGAATGAGGACTACCGCTACAATATTTTCCACGCATAATGTTATACAGAAGACTTAAGAAGCTCAGAAGATAGAAATTTTCCTGGGAATGGATTGAGAAATTATCAATCAAAGGGTTGCGTATTCAAAACGAATTTGTAATGTTTCTTTATTTTTCCGTTCAGAAGGGCATACTGACAAGGCCATTTAATTGCCCCCCACCCAGAGGACCTCTTACATCTATTAGCAAACTTCTGCCGGAGCGACTGGAGTTTATTTAGTCTTCCTGATCGCCACCATCTACAAGAACGTCCCTCTGATCGCAGTAACACAGCGTCTACTGAAGCAACAACTAAGACCAAAATTAATATGTATGTGATCCTGTAATCGATATTTTTTCTGAAATTTTTTGTACAATAAATTATTGTGTATTACGTGTGAAAAATGGTAATTATTTCAGCAGAAGCCTTAAAGGGTATTTTGTTTACTTTATATTTTATCAGTTGCTTATAGCACGTAGCTTTCCACACAAAAAATTGAGATTGCAAGACTTCAACAACAATACACATTTTGTGATTGCTTTTCGCTTTCCTACCATATACAGTAGTAGCGCAAGTATTGCATTCTACCCAAAATGTCTGTGGAAATATTCGTTTTGATGCTCCGTTAATTCAAGAAAGATCATTTAGAGGAAAATGTTCATCTGTTATGTCAATAACGTACCTCAATTAATCGGCTAAATACAAAAATTTGGAATTTAATTTAGGTTCCTCGAAGGATAAGAAACTAAGACCTTTTTTTAAAAAAAACAAAAGCCAGCATTACTGAAGGCTACCCTTTACATGTAACAGTTTTCCAAATTTTAATTTTCTGAAAAATAGTTCAAGCTATTTGATAAAATTGCCATATGCTTAAGAGGTTTTTGTAACAAGTGAAACGTATATCCTTAATTTTCTGAGAATGTCTTCATTCTGGATGACTTTTGTATAACTTTGAAACAAAATCTAACACCAAAAGTAGTATAGACCTCGCTAAGGCTCACATAATACATGTTATACTTTGTTTTCCGTGGAGTAAACAGTTCCAGAAATATTTGTTGTTATTTGAGAGGATTTTCCAGTACTTTTCTAAATAGGAAGTCCGTACTCTTTATTGTCACTTGGCCATTCAGTGAGAATAGAATTTTAAAGACATCACACAGCAACACCTGTTTTAAGAGAAGATTATCACTTTATATACTTCCACATTCCCTTGATCCCACAATAAGTTAATGTTTATTAACAAGAAGTGGATAGAGGAATAAGTGTAAGAGTACTTCTACAGAGCAGAGAAAGTCATATGAGGGCAGCACATCAGGTTTTTAAAATAAGTTACATCTTCACCATCCGCTATTAGGGTTTCAGTAAGTCCTTAAGGTGAGAAGCTACTTCACTTGGGATAAGATTCACTTTTTTGATTTTACATTTTATTAAAATTTCATCCCTCTAGATTCCAAATATATAGTTAAAACTTTATTGGGCCAATATTTTATATCTAATTTGATAATTATATTAGTGGGTGCTAAATTGTTGACACGCCCCTTTTCGTAAACTTTCAGAAAATCGGTCATAATTTCTGTAATACTGAACAGATATTTCTGAAGTAAGCCATGTTTTCTAATGGATCTTTCAAGTGGTGCTACTTTTTCTTATGCCTTTGGCTGCGTATTTGAACAGTTATTTCTTCTGAATAATATTTTGTAGTAGTTATTGGTGAACGTATGATATGGGTAGGGAAAAACATTTGAATATAAAAAGTTTACAGGCAATGTTTTTACTAAAAAAGAACAGTAAATGTGGAAAATATAAATACAATAGCTAATGAAACCACATGTAATATTGAGGTTAGTAGGCCCAGTTCACACAATACATGGGCTGATCATGTTAGTAGTCATATACGGAAATTGATGAGCTGCGAGTCCTAAAAGCAGATAAAATGTATGAAGAAACGACCAAGAAGGCAAGAGAAAAATGAAAGGAAACTTGGAAAGAACCAGGGAGGATACAGACGGTACAGGCTATCCAGCAGGAATATTCAGACACATTTAAGAACTGAGTAATCGATATATAAATATTAAAGCTGTTTTTCTCAGTAATAAAAGTAAATATACCTTCACCAAAGGATAAGCTTTCTCTGTTGGTAGTTCTGGAGGGATGGGAGTGTTTAGCAATGTAAAGGTAGATGTCATTCCTTTAATGAATTCGCTTGCGACCACTTTTCCCGGAGTATCCTTGTAGAGAAACTGCTTGTACTTGGACACATTCAGTGGCTGCTTATTTCCTTTGGGAACTTTCCTGCCTGATGCTTCGTCGGAATTTGGAATTTTCTTATATGACCTGGGCCATCACTTTCTGAAACTGAGAACATCGTCTGATGTAAGCTGATATACAGCAAATCGGTCAGACTTACTAGCTTTTAGCATGAGCTGTGTATATTCATTAGGAGTAGAAATCCTGTCCATCTTTCTCAAGAGACGCTTTATGCTTCCAAAGTCTCGGTCACATGGGGAAAATGAGTGGCCACGTACAGGGTAGTTGTAAGTTATTGTCACAGCGAGTCACAAAACACGTGATGCCATCAAGGTCGCCAACCGACACGAGCGAAATTTACCGCAGAAAGAACCTAAGCGACGGCGCCTGGGTTCTTTCGGAAATAAACTGATTATTTTCAAGGCTGTATATATAATTACTGATATGAAACATTGGTTATTTCTACCCTTGAAGATGTATTTACCTTTAAATTGTACAGGACCACCAAAAAACCCATTTTTTGATATTTTGTTCTTAGGTGGTTTCTGAAATAAAAAATTCAACTACATCCCCCGAATTTCCTGTCACTCCATGGCATCTCCATTATCATTCGATGTCATCTCTCATTGGTGGTCTCTTTCAGAGTAGTAGTGCTGGCGGTTGTCTCGGCGCTGCATGGAAGGATGATAGTCACTTTGTGGGTTCGTAAAATCAAAAGTCCAGGTTACAAACACAAAGAAAATTGCACTTTATTTCCGTAGAAATACACTTCGTACACATACACAATACAACATACAAGGTCAGCAAACACAGCTGTTTACCCGCACGCGTTCAATCACCGACTAACTCCTCTTTGGAGGGCGGGCTGCCTGTTTGTAGATTACTACCCGCCCAGAAATTTCTCAAACAATCTAGACCCGGCAAGAACCGGCTAGAACAACCTCCCCCCGTCGTTTCGGCAAGCTTTTATCTACACACTGCACACGCATCCCTTTGAATGCCTTGCCGCCTCGATCAACAATGGCCAGGCAGCACTGCTCCCTCCTCAAGGCTGGTTGTCCCGAACAGCACTATGGTAACGAGCCAGACGATCCAGGTGTACCAACATCTTCCCTCGGGTCACCCTCTGGATGCGGTAGATCGTGTCGATAATCCTCTTCACCACCCGGTACGGTACTTGCCATGGCTGCTGGAGCTTCGGGCATCGTCCCTTTGTCCGTGTAGGACGGTACAACTAGACTAGGTCACCATGCTAGAACCGTTGGCTGTTGGCTTGCCGGTCGTGTCCGATCTTCATGCGGTCGCACGCCTTCTGGATGTTTTGACGAGTCATCACATGCATGTCTTGGAGATGGTCCACCAGATTTTCCACATACTCTGTTGCTGGCTGTTATGCGTCCGGGAGGGGCTTCCAAAAGCCAGATCACAAGGGAGGCGTACCTCTCGGCCTAACATTAAGCTGGCTGGTGTCATCACAGTGGTGTCGTGTGTACACGAGCGGTAGACAAGCAAGAGCTGTGGCACCTTGACGTCCCAGTCTCGTTGGTGGCTGACACGACCTTCCTCAGGTGCTCTTCTAAGGTCTTTATGTATCTCTCCACCATGCCATCTCGTTCAAGAGGTCCCAAGTTCGAATCTCGGTCAGGGTGAGTTACCTGGATAAGGTATTTTTCCGAGGATTTCCCTTATCCTGTAAGACGAATGCTGGATATCTGTAAGCTCCATGGACCCCGGACCCGTTTGAGTATCATTTCATCCATTCCATTCATCGTCCGATATAACGTAACATTGGAGGATGCAAATTACACAAAAAACATGCTATCTGACTGGGGATATAGGGGTATTGTGCGGGTATTGCTCTCCCCAACCCTTTCTAGTGCCTCCTGCATCAGGTTGGACTCAAAAATTTTGCCCTGGTCGCTGTGAAGCTCTAATGGCACTCCAAACAGGCAGAACACTTGCTCCACAAGGGTCATCGGGACATGGCTCAGGCAATATACTCTGAAAAACGCACGCTTAATCGTGATGCTGGATTTTAGTTCAGCTCCTCTTGTAAGCCAGCCTTAAAAATGGAAATCCGTCGATTTAAGAAGAAGAGATCAATACAGCTTGATAATCGAGTTAAGTAGTTATGTTTCTTTTACACAATTTTCTATTCTCACGCCATCTCCTGACTTGGCACTTAATTTACTGAAAACAGTCTTTTGTTCAGTAATTTTTTACAGTCATAATTGTTCGCACTAAAATTCAATCTTATTACATTCTGTTAGCTTAATGTGAAAGAAATACACCGCAGTAGTTTCACTTTTGGTACTCATGGTTCCTATCACCTTGGCTGAAGACGCGCTGACACCGTCTTAGCAGTTGTCTAACCTTCTGCAGCTGTTTTGCGGTCAGCTGGTCGGCCGCCCTCTCCAGTAAGCCTTCTAGCCGGGGCCCCAGGTGTTGCTTCGGCGCCGGCTCCTGTGTATTGTCGATTGCTGTTACGCTCACCACGGGCTCGCACGTTCCCAACTCCGTCCCGGCTTGGACGTCTCGATCGGTGTCCGTTGGATTTAGCAGTCTCACTGGCACCTCCTCTCGGCACGGCAGCAATGCCCTGGCTACACACAGTCCGTGTACAGGCGTGTTCTGATCCAGTATCATGCTCCTGGTTCTCTGGCCCTCCAGTCGCGCCGTCACCACCACCTCGCTCCTCGCGGGAACAACCACGTCTTCGTCCAAGACGACCCTGCAAACCTCTTCTCCGTTAAGCCGCAGGACCTTCTTGCCGAAGTCGACCGTCGCCTCATGGCTCCTGAGGGCATCCAGTCCCAGGATCACCTCCTCAGCCACCTTCGCGACGAACACCCACAGACGCACGTCAATCCTTCACAAGTTCAGCTCCAGCAGGGCCTCCTTCTCCACAGGCAAGGTGTCGCCCGATGCCGTGACAAGCTGGTATGGCCGGCTTGGCTTCCTTGTCGGCAAACCCTTCGCCACGTCAGGTCTGATGATGGTCACAGCCGCCCCGGTGTCCACCAGCACGCGGCACGGCTTCCCTCTTACCCAACCGTCCGCGATGAGGCTGTCATCCATACGCTGGCTGACGGCGCGCAGTGTCACTCGAGGGGATGGTGGTGATGGCGCCGACGTGTCCCTCTCCACGACGGCCCTTACTCGTTTTCCGGCTGCTCTTCCTGGTGTGAGCAGTCTCTCTGCAGGTGTCCGGGCTGTCCACACCCCAACACAGGCCGCTAGGTCTTCGCCGGCGTCCCTCGGCTGGTCTTCTGTCTCCGGCGTAGCGTACACTCCTAGATCGATGTTATTTTGGCCGCCTCCATCCTTAATGCCGCTGTCAGCGCCTCGTGGATGGTTTTATATTCCCCGAGCATTAGGCGCTGACGAATCTCCGTGTCCCGTTCCCCGTCGACAAAATTGTAGGCGTCTTCCCGGGATACGAACTCCAGTGGCAGGTCAACCAAGGACTTGCTAGCCAGGTGCTCGATCGCATTGGCGAACTCCTGCAGCGTCTCCCCCGGCTACTGTGACCTTGCCTTTAGCTGGCTGCGGTATGCTGCGGCTAAGCGATGGTTCCCGATGCAATTCTCCAGGGCTTCCCAGATGTCCTTGGGCGCCGCCGTCGTCTGCACCACGTTTGGGACTTCCGCGGCTCTTCCCTGGAGGCTGGCTATAAACTGTGTGGCCTCCTCCTCCAGTGACCATCCGTTGTGCCTGGCCACTGTGTCGAACTGGCGGCGGAAGACCTCAAACGTTGACGCGCCGTCATACTTGGGAGGTTTGACGCGCGCACATGTTGTGTCGCGTCCCGGCGCGTCGGCCTTCAAATCCTTCGGCTTCCTGCCGACGACGTCCTCCACCATGGCGTTCAGGGACTTCACGCTGCTGTCGGCTTTCCCTTCCAGGTCGTTAACGCGGCTCGCCAGGTCCTCGACGCGCTCGCCTAACTCTGTGACGTCCTCTTTTACGCCGGCCAACTGTTCCTCAAACTTTGCGGCGAGAGCCTCGTTCGCCGCCTTCATTTCTGTGGCCAGACTGCCGTTCGCTGCTCTCATTTCTGTGGTTAACTCGGCCTTCATTTCTTCCATCTTCTCGGTGATGTTGTCGTTAGCCGTCTTCATTATCTCCAGCTTCGCGGCCAGGCTGTTATTTGCCGCTTCCGTCTTCTCTGTTAATTCGGCCTTCATTTCCATCATCTTCTCCAAATTTTTTTCCAATGCCGCGTCCATGGTTGTAATGCTCGGTGATGTTATCTTCGCGCTTCCTGACACCAGTGTGACTTTGTGGGTTCGTGAAATGAAAAGTGCAATTACACCACTCAAAAATGTTCTTTATTTCCACCGACTTACAGTTAAACACTTGCCAATTACACGAAATTACGTAATGCACACAATTACGATTCACCAGTACGTCCGTTACAATTTCACTGTACGGTCACAATAACGTAAATTCTTCCGTTGCACATACACAGTCTTCTCGTCTTTACACTAGCACTGCACTCTTACGCTGATTGCCACGAACTCTGACTGACTCACTGACTGTCTCTTTGAAAACCTTTTTATAGGAATGTCACTGTTTTTCTAGAAGTCTCTGGTTTCCCGCGAATCACCCGAACGTTCCAGAGGACAGGAGAAGGGGAGAGAAACGTCGAGGGACAAGTGACATTTCCCTAAATCACCCCTCAGTTAGTGACAGATTAATGGGCGGGGGGCGTGGCTCGGCTGCCTCGGACCCTTTCCGCTGTCCCCGGTCGTATCTTACGCTAATAGGGTGACAATATGTTTTAGTTTGAACTTTTTATATGAATATTGTTTTCTCATATGACTTATTAGGCCATGTAATGACAAGATTGAAAACAAATATATGTGTAACTTTGTGATTGGCCGTAGTAATAATTGTACTACGTATTGTGATGACGTAGCTTTAAATCGGCCAATCACAAAATTAGTAGAGCAGTAACGATAGTTACTGAAAATCAATAATCCTGAGATAGATATATATATATTCTTTAGTATTGTTTCATGGCGAGGAAAAAATGTAGCGGTTGGGCGCCAAATTTGTTACGTTATACCTCCACTCGCAGCAGATAGGATGCACGCTGGTTCTCCAACTTTCAGTCACACATTCGGGCGACATATTTGTGGCTCGATTAAGATGGAGAGAGATTAAGCTGGAGAGAGATTAAGCTGGAAAATAGCACCACAAATTTGGCGTCCCAACCTACGGGCTTCGAATTGGTAGCAAGTTTATTTACACAACGGTCAAAGGAAACTTCCAACTATTATCTACACATCCTTAGAGAATCAAGATGACCAACTGCAAGTTAAAATACTTCAATATATGAGACTCCGAAGCGGACGTAAATTGTCAGAAAGGATGGATCCTCACCACAAATATGTCGCCCGAACGTGTGACTGATTAGGTTGGAGAATGAAGCAGAAATCTCAGCTTCCTAGAGGGACAAGATAACTAGAAACTAATACAACAGTAGAGATCATAAATAAGCATAATGGGAATAAAAAGGGAATAAATGATATAAGAAACAAAGTTAAAAAGAATATTCGAAATAGCAATATAGTATAAATGAAGGAAAAATTGGACAGGGGTTGCTTCTGAGCACATATATAAGGCAGGAAACTGAACAATAGAACAAAAACCCTTGAAGGTTACACCGACATCGAGACTCCAGTAAGGTATGCGAAGCATAAGGAAAACTCAGCCAAGCATGATAGAATACCGTTATGACGGTGAGAGGTCATACAACCCAGAGGGGCGGAGAATATTACTGCTGCATAGGAAAGACATACGGAGGTGACCAATAAGAGAAAATTAAAGAAATAAACCCTGCCAATAAAATGTAGAGTAAACCATGTGATAGGCGTAAAATAGTAAAGGAATAGAAAATGGGCGGTGATAGGCGAGAAAAGCTAGAAGAGAAGCTGAAAATACGACGGGGGAAAGAGCGTCACTCTGGTACTTAATACGACGGGGAGAAGACGTGTTAGTGCGATAAAAGTAGGATCCGATGTCGCAGTCCGAATTAGAGCTATGGTTTTGAAGATAGTGCAAATATAGGGAATAAAAGGGAGTTCGTAAAGCAACGTAAAAACATCGTAAAGGGGAAAGGAAAAATTAGGAAGACAACGCAAGTGTTAGCAAGAGAGTTACGAGAGCCAGGTTAAAGAAAAATAAAGGAATTGAGAGACGGACAACACGACTTTTCATAACCGAACCCTGAGAAAGAGATCCCAGCTCACCGACAATTAGACAAAACACCAACCTTTCCACCTCAACGTCAAACCTTTCATACTCCATCCCTAACCAAGCACCCAAAAGGACAACGAACCGAAAAAGAACCCACACCAAACTGGCACCCAATGTGTCCTAAACCAACTCTAAAGTTCGGCACTACGACAACGAGGAGCATACAACTTTAGCATCACGACACCGGAGACGCACGCCGACGACCAGGGGACCGACCACGGTGACAACAGGAAGCAACAACTACAACTTCAACATCACGAAAACGGAGAACGCCAGGGACGAGGGCATCCACCACGAGAACAGGGACGTCACAACCATCAGAGCCAAAGGAGGTAAAAACAACACATCAGCACCAGTAAGTACACATTAAACATCTTTCTACAAGGAGATGAGACATAGGGCCAGCCAAGTAGTGCATCCGTAGACTGTAAATGAGTATATGCTACTGAGAAGTGGTAGAACGACAAAAGTAACAATGGCGGAACAATCACAGGAGCAAAACATGAACAGTCCAGCACAAGACATTAGTACTGCAACAGTAGTAAGCCTTACAACTACAATACAACAGATGCTCCAACAATTTCAGAACAATATAGAAACTAGATTAGCAGAACAAAGTCAGCACATAGAAACTAGATTAGAAGAACAAAGTCAACACATAGAAACTAGATTAGAAGAACAAAGTCAGCACATAGAAACTAATTTCCTTTAATTAACATAGAAACTAGATTATAAGAAGAAAGTCAGCACATAGAAACTATATTGGAAGAACAAATTCAGAACATAGAAACTAGATTATGAGAAAAATGTCAGAACCTAGAGAGCAGATTTGGAGAACTAGGAGAGCAAACCCAAAGACTAGAAACGCAAATATTAGAGCAAAATCAGACCCTAGAAAAGAAAATAGCAGCACAAACACAAACTTTACGAAACCAGTTGGAAAGTAAACTAAAAGAACAAAATAGACATCTAGAAAACATTAGGTTAGGACAGGCCACCACTCAGGCAGAATTCCTACACATGCGTACAGAAAAGCATGATGCACAGCAGGACATTGTAAATATAAGAGAAAGGATAAATAACATGTCTAGTACTAGTAATAATGTGCATGCCCAGTTGAGCGATGAGATGCGAAATACCTGCGCCAGTATAGAAAATAAACAAAAGGAATGGCAAGAGCAGACAAAGTCTGAACTCATGATAATTCAAGAAACTCTGACGCAGGCGGCCGCAGCTCACCGGTCAACTCAAGTAACCATTGCAAACCATACGCGAGAAATGACAGTGCTCAAAGAGGCCATTAACGACCTCAGAATAACAAATGACCAGCCTCATAGTACTGACATTCCGAACGTACCGGTTAGGCAGGGGATGTTGTACTCGTGCCAGAACACGCCTTCATTAGCCCCCACAGATACATTTAATAGTGTGAATCAGGGTAGCATTTTCAGTAATTGCGCAAATACAGGATACCCCTACCCTTTTAACCTATTAAATGAAATTACCGTGCCAAAATTCAATAATGACAGGGACAACGCGAAGCATTATATAATGGACGTAGAAGCATATTTCACTCTTAAAAACGTCCCAGAGGAATATAAAATGCTTATTATTAAGAAAGGCTTACAGGGACGATCACTCACGTGGTTTCGATTAGCAGTTGGTGACCATACTAGGTATGCAGAGTTTCGACAAAACTTTCTCACCAAATATTGGAAAGGTGCCAAACAAGATGCTGTGCGTACCAAAATAAATACAGGGAAATATCTGCACAAGAGAACACAGATGGTTGACTACTTTCTAGACCTAGGACAACAGAGTAAAGTGCTTGATCCGCCGATAGAGGTTCACGAATTCATTAATCTGGTGATAAAACATTTCCCAGAACATATAAAGAACCATTTAATAGTAGCAAGACCGAACACTATAAACGAGACGATCGAACTTCTGACGGCACTACAACCACAGATGACGGACTCAAACAAAGCACCACGAGAGGGCAGACCGGTATACAATGAACCGAATCTTAGTGGGACCAGGGCATACAACACAGGAAATTCCCGGAGAAATGACAACGCCCAGAATAGAGAACGATACAGAGACCATGTACCCGCCTTCGAACACAGAAACTACAATACACGCTACCAAAGACAAACCCGAGAAAATCCCCAGCATTTTCAGGAACCACAACTACATAACGTACACTGGGTACGTACACAAAGACCACAGCAAAGGAGAAACGGCTACGACAGGAACACAACAAGAGAGAGAAGATACAATGCTTTTAGGAGACCCTATACGAACGACATACCACGAGAAAATCCACCAGAACGTAATTGGACCAATAATGGACATTACCAGGAAAACCGACCCGCCGTGACAGACAACCGGACAGAACACATGAACAGTAGGGAAAACCTGCAAACGTCGAGGCAAGAAATCCCAGGCATTACATCTCCAACGACAGTATATAATAACAATGGCGCAGTGACACGACAGAAATGGTTTGCAAATCAGACGTTCGTCCCAACTACACACACATCTCAAAACGGCGCAACGAACACACTCCACCAGGAAAACTAGATGTGGGTAGGATAACGTTCCCGAATGCGACCCCGAGGTTTGTGAAACAAGATGGGAACTAGAGCAAAGCTGTAGCAAAATTACAAATACAGGCAGATGAGACAGAGGCGGAAAGTGACAATACGACTGGAAAAGTAAAACAACCGGACATTGTAGAAACGCCACAAATAGAAATCACCATAAACGAAGAAATTTATCAGGCAACCTTGGATACAGGAGCAACAGCTTCTGTATGCAGTTTAAAATTCTTTAACGACTTAGAAATGAAAGGTTTACGTCTACAAACACTACCCACAAAGAATGTATATATTTTGACAGCCATCAACAGAAAAAAACAACGCATTCAAAAACAAACAATGATTCCATTTCGTTTAGGACAAATGCACGTTGAACTCATTTTCTTAATAATACCACATCTGGCAGTCCAAATCATTTTAGGAAGTGATTTCCTAGAGGCATTTCAAGCCAACATTGACTATGCAGGCAGGTACTTAACTATACGACGAGATAACGAAGAGGCAACGATCGGGTTCTCTCAGCTGACTGACCAGGTCATTAACTTAACAGAGGCAGAAAACCTATTAGAGGAAGAAACCTTTTTTGTGCAATACGTGCAGGTAAAATCAGATGTTCACATTGCGCAACTTAGAATCCAGGAAGTAAATAAAGACGATAAAGTTGAGGATAATTTTGAATACACCTGCGAGAGCAAGGAAGACCCAGGTAGAATAGACGAAGTCAGTTATCCACACATCACTATAAGAATCGGCTCCCTCGACTTAAGAGAAAATGCACCTTTCCAACAAGGAGCGACAGAAACAACCTTTATACTTTCCCATGAAATAACAGATCCGTATGTAAACATATGGACCAAAATAAATGACAAAGTGCAGGGAACCACACAACAAAACGACAGCCAAAAACAAACCCTTTTCTCCGTTTTATGGAAGAATAAAGATGCATTTACAGAAAAAACAGGCTTATGTACATCATTCTGTTACGAATTTAACATAAAAGAAGTAAATCCCTGGCGCTACAAATGTAGGAACATTCCTATGAATTTAAAACAAGCAGTAGATGAAACCATCAAACAAATGCTAAAACAAAACATTATACAGGAGTCAAATACGCCCTACATAAACCCTCTGTGCATTGTACGTAAAAGTAATGGGAAGGCACGCATCACCATAGACGCCAGACACCTGAATAAATTTATTATGCCAGACCACTTTAGGACCCTCAGTATAGAACAAACACTAGCCAGCATAGGAAGAAAGAAATGGTTCTCCTCAATAGATCTTACAAACTCATATTTACAAATTCCCATACCTCCACACCTAAGAAAATTCACCGGATTCTTGTACCAAGGCCGCGTGCTAGAATTCACGAGATTGCCTTTCGGCTTATCAGTGAGCGCAAGTGGTTTCTTAAGAGCCATGTATGCAATATTTAAAGATAATGCGCAAGAATTCTTGACAGAGTACGTCGATGACTTCATTATTCACGACCGGACAATAGAAGAACACACACAACATTTAGATTATGTCATCTCAAAACTGAGAACAAATGGGCTGGCCATGAATTTAGAGAAGACAAAGTTCTTCCAGTTGGAAACAAAATTTTTGGGATACAACATTTCGGAAAAAGGAATATCTCCAGACAATGATAGAATTAAAGCAATCCGGGAAATTCCACCTCCGAAAAGCATTAGACAGTTACGCCGAGTATTGGGCATCTTCCAATATGAGGCACGCTTCCTAATTAATAATGCGAAGGAGATAGCACCTCTGAGAGCACTATTAAAGAAAGGCACAAGATGGCGATGGACGAACGCACACCAAGAAATTTTCGAAAGGATGAAAGAGCTATTCGGACAAGCTATATATACACCGACGCATCAAGTTCAGGTTTTGGAGCAATCCTGTGTCAACTAGACGACCAAGGAAACCAATGTGTCATAAGTACGGCATCGAGGAACCTGACACACACGGAGAAGATAGCCTGTGTCACTGAACAGGAAATAGCAGCCATTTTTTTCGCGATTCAAAAATTTAAGGATTTCATCTTTAACTGCAAAATAAAAATATTTTCGGACCATGTGAGCCTCTCCTTCATAAATAATTGTAAACTGACAAGCACAAAAATCTCCCGATACATACATGAAATTATGTCGCATGACGTCCCCATTAAACGCATCCCAGGAAATCAAAACATTTTCGCAGACACATTGTCACGGTTGAAGACAAAAGGCGACATACCTGAATGCATAGGCAACACACAAAGAGAAGTCCACGTGTTGAAACTAGACCTGCAGGGCAACAAAGAACTGACAAAACAAATAAAGGACATTAAGAGAATCCAACAAGAGGACGACAAACTTGCTAAAATTTTAACAACCGCTCCTGAAATTCAGAAAGACACAAAAGGATTATATGGCAAACGTGATGGAATCCTTTATAAACTTCAAGGTAGACACCATCCAACATGGCGAACATACGCCCCACGCGTCCTTGAAAATCTCATAATTGATTCATTTCATACAGCAATTATCCACGGGGGAACAGAAAAACGTGTTTGACGATAGAGGAGTATTTTTATATTCCTCGGCTCCAACACAAAGTACGGCAACGTATATCTGCCTGCATTATCTGCCAAAAAGCAAAACCCATTAACGTGAAATACGACACTCTACCAATATCAATATTACCCGACAAACCACTAGCTCTCGTCACAATAGATGCTCATGGACCAATGCCTACTGGACCGGCAGGAATGAAGTACATATTCGTATTGGTGGACGTATTTACCAAATTCACTAAATTATACCCGATGAAGAGGCTAACAAGCGCGAATTGTGCAAGCAAAATTCTAGACGATTTTATACCGAAATATGGTAAAATAGACGCCATTTTGGCTGATAACGCGTCCATACACAAAAGCAAACATTTCGTAAATAAAATAAGAACATCAGGTATCAAAATATATAACTCCACAGCATACCACCCGGAAAGCAACCCGTGCGAAAGATCGATGAGGGATCTATCCATCTACCTGCGAATACCTCGTAATACCGCAAAAGACATACCTCGTGGGTCCCGCCAACTACCATTAATAGAAAAAATCATGAACAACACGATTAAACCTAACACTGGTATAGCGCCAGTCAAGCTACACCTAAACCAAACGCCAGAAAGCATTTTCCCAGGCTTAAAAAGAGCAATTAACACAGACGAAATGAACGAAATTCAGCAAATACAAGAAGCCTACGAACGCCTGGGGAAACGAGCAGAAACTAGAAATAAAAGGAAGAAAATATACAAGAAGAAATGGACGCCTAACATAGGAGATAAGGTGCTAGTGAGAACCCACAACAAATCTTCAATGCTTAACAAAGCATCACAAAAACTGCATATCCTTTGGGAAGGGCCGGCTATGATCGTTGCGAAGTTCGGTGATCGTTCTTTTGAGCTGGTAGACTATAAAACAAAGAAAAACACAGGTAGATATAACATAGCACAATTACGACCCTTTAAAGAACTGGAAATCACGCATACTCAAACCATCACCTGACGCGAACCGGAGTCAATGAACTCATTAATGTACGGCACAGGTTATTAGTAAACACCACTTTGTTCCAAATAGAAGAAATACATACGTTTCATAGAAATAAGAATAACGGACATAAAGCATAAATGGGACAGAAGTTAACTATAATATAAACAAATGCTACACCTGGTTATACTAATAAAAAAATTTGTACTTAGAATAAGTTAGCGGAACATACAAGGAATTATAAATACAAGTGCCGAACACAAAAGCAAGAACGACATTGCAGTGACGCGAGTGACAGTGTATGAAACATTAAAGGTTCACTATACTTAAAGAGGCAATGTAAAGCCCAAAAGACAACAGTAAAACACATAATGTAAATAAATAGAGAAAATCAGAGACAATCCAAAAATGCAAAATCAGATTGATAATGTAATGTAAAATATTGGACACATTGAAAACTAAAACAATATGTAACAATGTATATAAGGGTATAAATGTATAAATGTATGTATGTATTTTATTGTAAAAACAAAAAAAAAAAAAACCAAACGCTCTAAAGCTCCTTGCTTGCTCCTACGTTGACGAAGGGAAAGAGGAGAAACTAGGTAACAATTGTCAGCTTTAGCACGTCAGTTAAACTTTGACGGGCGCGGTTTAGTGGGACTTTCGAAGGAATTTGAAATTTTTCCCAACTTGTGAGAAAAATAGCAATATTCCTCCGAAGGGCATTTAAAGCAGAAACCTCAGCTTCCAAGAGGGAAAAGATAACTAGAAACTAATGCAACAGTAGAGATCATAAATGAGCATAATGGGAATAAAAGGGGAATAAATGATATAAGAAACAAAGTTAAAAAGAATATTCGAAATAGCAATATAGTATAAATGAAGGAAAAATTGGACAGGAGTTGCTTCTGAGCACAAATACAAGGCAGGAAACAGAACAATAGAACAAAAACCCTTGAAGGGTACCCCGATATCGAGACGCCAGTAAGGTATGCGAAGCATAAGGAAAACTCAGCCAAGCATGATAGAATACCGTTATGACGCTGAGAGGTCATACAACCCAGAGGGGCGGAGAATATTACTGCTGCATAGGAAAGACATACGGAGGTGACCAATAAGAGAAAATTAAAGAAATAAACCCTGCCAATAAAATGTAGAGTAAACCATGTGATAGGCGTAAAATAGTAAAGGAATAGAAAATGGGCGGTGATAGGCGAGAAAAGCTAGAAGAGAAGCTGAAAATACGACGGGGGAAAGAGCGTCACTCTGGTACTTAATACGACGGGGAGAAGACGTGTTAGTGCGATAAAAGTAGGATCCGATGTCGCAGTCCGAATTAGAGCTATGGTTTTGAAGATAGTGCAAATATAGGGAATAAAAGGGAGTTCGTAAAGCAACGTAAAAACATCGTAAAGGGGAAAGGAAAAATTAGGAAGACAACGCAAGTGTTAGCAAGAGAGTTACGAGAGCCAGGTTAAAGAAAAATAAAGGAATTGAGAGACGGACAACACGACTTTTCATAACCGAACCCTGAGAAAGAGATCCCAGCTCACCGACAATTAGACAAAACACCAACCTTTCCACCTCAACGTCAAACCTTTCATACTCCATCCCTAACCAAGCACCCAAAAGGACAACGAACCGAAAAAGAACCCACACCAAGAACCAACGTGCATCCTATCTGCTGTGAGTATAAGAATAACGCCACAAACAAGAAATAACAGTGTTTGTTATTATCATCGACCTTGGTAGACTGATGGTGTACGTAACGTAATACTGCTGTAATCTATAAGAGTATTTTTACGAAAATAAAGGAGATTTTTAATTTCCGCAACTCGACCTGTTAATTCTATGAACCAACAGACAAAGTATCATGTAACGTTTGAAGTTCTGCGCATGCGTAACGACAAATGTTACAGACAGGCATTGGTTGGGTACGTCAGATGATAGCACAATTACGATGTGCACGTTAATTCACCTTGGCAACGCCAGAGTTCTTGGTCATCTCTGGGAAGTGCTACTTACTATCTATAGAGTACAACTGTAACCATCTCCAAATTCAAAGAATGTTTACAACTGCTAGCGTTCTCAGCCTTTGCTTTGTTGCTTTATGTTGTTTTGAATACGGCATGCATTTACAGTCACGTTTCTAAACAGATGTTTTGTTTTTAACACTGTGATAAACTTGGAATTTGTAGATAATCAGCAGATGAGACAATTGTAAGTTTCCTAGTACATCAAGTACAACTAGTGCTTTAGCGCAAAACAGTTACTCTTTGTTGTGTACAGCGACCGATCGCGAGCCTTTTGGAATCTTTGTGACTGTTGAACCTCTCTCAAGAGGTAGCTATGAACTCGATGGATTCCATTTTAAGAAACAAATTAAGTAAAGTGGCTTACGAAGAAGAAATGTAATAAAGCGACTAGGACGTCCGTAGTCCAATTTGAGGGTTGAGCGTGCTACCAAAAACAGAAGCGGAACTACAGACGCAAATTTAACAACAATGTATACACAACCTGTAACTGGCTATGTGGTTGCAGTATTAGAAATGCGGTTTTTTTGCTTTCCGTGCCGTATGTTTACCTCTGAAGTGAGTAATTGGACAAAATTGGTATGTGCCGACTTGGTACAACTTACTGAAAAGATAAAGAAGCACTGGGATTCACGCTGACGTAAAAATGCATATATTCAGTTCGTCATGTTTGGTCGTGTGAATATTGATGCTCAGCTCGGCAGTTGTCAGTAGAGCGACACAATAAGCAAGGTGATAGTAATAGATTCTTTCTAGGTTAATAGATTATATAAAATTTTGTGGGGCGTTTGAGCTAGCACTCCCTAGTTGTAATGGTGGTGGTAGCACTAGCAGATAGTGCTAGTTTGCATTTTAAGTGTAGGTCTTGTGAGCACCCACAAGCCGCCACTGACTCCAATGGTCATATCGTCGGCCGTTCTACTTTGGAACATATCGAAGGTGCTAACTCGTATTCGTTGGTTTTAATCATTAGATCACGTATACATTCACACTCTCATTTCTAGTTCCAGACTCTGAGAAGATGAGAAATTATCTTGGTCGGAGAAAAATCCTCACCCCGACCGCCGAGACCCTTAGCACGGCAGGCAGGTGCTCTCTTGACTGAACTACGGGGCCAGCCATTATTTATTCTATCGCAAAGAAATGTTTGATGAATGATAGAAAAGTTAAAGTTATCAAGGAGAGATAAACAGAGAAGGGAAGAAGACAAAGAATCCCAGGTAGAGAGAAGGATGACAAAGAGAGAAATAAACATATTGACGTTGAGAAATTGGTTGAGATATTAGTTTTTTTGTAATCTACGTCCTCCAACGTTAAGTTATATAGGACGATGAATGGAATGGGTGAAATGATGCTCAAATGAGTCCGGGGTCCATAAAGCTTAGCTACCCGACATTCGTCTACCAGGATAAGGGAAAACCCCGGGAAAAGACCTTATTC
Source organism: Mantis religiosa (assembly GCA_030765055.1). Taxonomy (NCBI): domain Eukaryota; kingdom Metazoa; phylum Arthropoda; class Insecta; order Mantodea; family Mantidae; genus Mantis; species Mantis religiosa. The sequence goes on from JAUKNK010000165.1 coordinate 27,340, forward strand.
AGATAACTCATCCTGACCGAGATTCGAACTCGGGACCTCTTGAGCGTGAGGCAGACACGTTAACATCTACGCTACCGAGGCGGGCAGAATTGAAGAAGATAATAGAAATAGAAGAAGATATTACTTGATGTGTATAGAAGTGAAGCTATGGAGAAAGGAAAGAGAAGAAAAAGATAAAAAGAGATGAAAGGATGAGCGAGGTCGAACGAAAAGTCTGCTGAACACCAAAATTGGTATTTAAGGTTCAAGATCTTCTAGGACGTGATACGAAGATATAAAAGAAAAATCTCTATCTAAAACTACTCTATATATGTAAATACAGGAATATTTTAATTTTCTCAAAAAATACCTCTAGCGATTCTGATTCTGATTGAAGTGTCCAGGAATCACTTGTGAAGTCCATTAATTTCGGGATAATTACTAACCTATAAATAGTCAGAGATATAGAAAGTGTTACTGCACATGAAATTTATATCCCGTTAAAACAAGCAATTTGTATGAAATACATATTTAATGAAATTAACCCTTTCCGAGATATTTTTTGTTCTTAATTTGATTTTTCAATATTTATAGTGTTCTCAAATGGTATGTCGTTACTCACTTTCATCTCATGCTTTTTAAAAAGATCGCACTTCGGAGCCATCACATAGGGACCCGCTCTTAAAGGATTTGATTATCCATAAGTCCACTGTATTACCCTATTGCCATTGTACCTGCAAGGAAATATGTAACAAAAGTATTTCTGGAAACGGCTATCTCGATTAACATGAATGCGAAAAAATATGTTTTTGCAAGAATGCTTTGTAGAACAGAAAGTAGAGAATGAATGAATGAATGAATGGATGAATAAATGAATGAATGAATGGATGAATGAATGGTTGAATGAATGAATGAATGAATGAACGAATGAATGAATGAATGAATGAACGAATGAACGAACGAATGAACGAATGAATGAATGAATGAATGAATGAATGAACGATCGAACGAACGAACGAACGAATGAATGAATGAATGAATGAATGAATGAGGTGTGTAGCGCTTAACGTCCGCTTCTACTACACGTGGCTCCGTAGGTGATGACACTGATGATACAGGAGATGGAAATAAAGCATAGGTGGAATGCGATAGCGGGTTAAACCGCAAATCCCGGAGAAAACCGGCCCAGTGCCGTGTTTTACACCACAAATCTCATTTTGAGGTCGTCTGGGATCGAACCTTAGTGTCAGTAGAAAAAGTCCTGTGCGTGCAACACACATCTAAGACTTTTTTATCTACAGTGGATCTCAAAAGGCACATTGGGTGGAATGCAATACCTATGTAGGTGGTAGAGAAAATAGCTCTCATGCAACTAAATATAATGTACGAGGGATGTTCAGTAAAGAATGATCCCAATTGTTTTTTGACAACGTACCTTTACTTATCCTAATAATTTTGATGGTAATTCATAAAATAGTCTTCACTGAATGCATTTCACTTGTCCCAGCGTTTCTGCCAGTCTTCGAAGAAATGCTGGAAACCATTTTTAGAGATCCTTCAAAATCGCCTCCACAGCCTTCACTACTGCTTCTGATGATGAATAATGCCTCCCACGAAGGCGTTTCTTCAAGTTAGGGAATAGAAAAAAGTCACATGGGGCTAAATCCGGACTATAGGATGGGTGAGGGATGCACTTCACGTTGATTTTTGCAAGATATTCAGCAACAGCTTTGGCAATATGCGGCCGCGCATTATCGTGGTGCAGCATCTAGCCTGCTTCACAGAAATGTGGTCTTTTGTGCCTGATATGGACTTGTAAGGTTTTCAGGACATTCCTGTAGTATTGTCCAGTTACCGATGTGTGTGCCGGTACAACATGCTGATAAACAATTCCATGTATATCAAATAATAAGATGACCATAACTTTCCAAGAAGAAGCAATCACTTTTAGTTTTGGGGGGGTTGGTGATGAAGGAGATTTCCACACTGAGCTTTGCCGTTTGGTCCCAGGATCAAAATGATGTAGCCAAGTTTCATCAAAAGTGGTTACGTTTGAAAGAAACTCCGGATCTTCCTCTAACATCAACTTTAACTGCATGCAGACCTGCATGCGAATGTCCTTTTGTTCGAGAATCAACAGTTTTGGAACCCATCGCGCACAAACAGGTGTAATGTTTCTGTCACCAACGTGTGAGTGGCACCCAGTGAAATGTTCAGTATATCAGAAAGCGATCTTAAGGTAATTGTTCGACCCTTTCTCACAATGGCGGCAGCAGTGTTGATGTTTTCTTCCGTAACAGCAGTAGCTGGCGCACCGGGTCCACCTTCCTTTGAAGTTGATTGTCTCCCCTCTTTAAACATTTTAAACCACCTTCGAGCTGCGCTGTAGGGAAGCACAGACTCTCCATAGGCCGTCCTCCTGTAACATTGTATAGGCCTCAACTGAAGATTTGTTGAGACGAAAGCAGAATTTCAAAGCCGCATATTGTTCCTCGCGTGTTACCTCCATTGCAGCGGTAGACGATACTGAACATGTCTGAACTTACCTGGTTCTCACAGGTGGGAACCAGGAGTACCAACAATGAAACTACTATGGTGTACTTGTTTCACATTAAGCTAACAGAATATAATAAGACTGAATTTTGTTGCGAAAAATTATGACCGTAAAAAATTATCATCATTCTGTATTGAACAGCCCTCGTTCAGTACTGGTGGAATGATGGCGGGGGAAACTAGCAATATCGGAGAAAACCCGCCCCAGCTCCGTGTTGTTCCCCACTAATCTCCCTTTGCAGTCGTCTGGAATTGAACCTTAGTGCGAGTAGAAAAATTTACGTGCATGCAAACCATACGTAAGACCTTTCGTATTCAGGTTCGCTCAAAATGTACGGCCGGTGGAATGCAATAGCTGTGTAGGTGGTAGAGAAAATAGCTCTCATGCAACTAAATATAATGTATAAAGCAAAATGTCGTACAATGAATCAGTTTGATATATAACGCAGATGAGATGAAAAGGCTTACCTTATGACTCCGGCGACGCAGCAGTGACTTCAAGGCTTGCACAGGACTTCTTGTAGCGAGGGCCACCAAATCGTACAGGAAACACACAGGGAACACGGTGAGACCAGTCTCCTTTGTGAGCGTGACACAGGTACCAAAGAATAATGTAGGGCCTAGTTGTAATGGATGCTGCATGTAGCTCAACAGAGCCAACAAGAAGAACAGCGATGCCCCCACATCAGCTCGACCTGCTTAAAAAACTTATCCGTCAGGAATCAACTCGCTCAGTAACAGACATTTCATCAGGATTCTCTTGAGTGGATCCCCCTATTGTAATCATATGAAATCACCAAGTTGTGCTGAACTCAATTTATCTGTTACTTAGGAGGTCAACATAACGCTTACTTGCACTTTCATTTCATTGTCGTTACACCCAGGCAAAACACGACTGGTCCGTAGGGATTGCCTTTCGCCAAAGGCAAGATTCTGTGGCGACAATTATTTTGAAATTTGCATTAACAATTTTAACTGCTGGTGTTTTGTGGTTTTTAGCATAAATTCGCAAATGTTGGGGAAGAATTAATGAGTAAGGAATTAGTGAAAAGAAAAGTAACAGGTAACTTGTGTAACAAACGGTTAAAATCCTTTTTTCCAAATTAAAACATTTTATTTGAAATCAGTAGACAGCAGGTAACGGGAATAAGGTCAAATATTACATATCAGGCATCGCCAAACTGCAGCTTACACAAGTTGTGATATTTTCGTACCTGTCCTTCTGTCTGCCACAACTAAGTTATACGTAGAGAAAATCTCTCACTGCCAGCGTTTGACATCGGCAACCACAGACACTGAAGGGATGTTCATAGAAATGGCGATAAGAATCAGCTTGTGTCTTCAATGCCAAGAGTGCTGTTACTACATCAAATCTGTTATCATTACCACCGTGGCTTTGCTGTTCAACAATGTCACAAAGCTCTTTGCAATAAAGAAGAAAATCAGAATCTCAAGTAGTACGACTGGTTCTAAATGCATTTAGTTGTCCTTACATGATTTAAGTCACCTATTCTCGATTTAGTAACTAGCCTAGAAGGTTCAAACAAATGATCTAAAGCTTTTACATTTATTACATATTTTGTCATAATGTAGTTCAATTTAGACAGTCATACGGCAGCAAATTTTAGATTCTCTTCTACTGCTTCTCTAACACTGGGATCCATGATATGATCTACAAGTGCACTTATATGTTTCCAAAGTGACCTCGCTCTAATATTTCACATTTGGTTCTCAGCGAGTTAATTCGGGATAAAACAACATGAGCCGCAGTTTCTTATTGATATTCTAATATTAATTCTGTTATCAATCTGCAACTTTCAGAAACAAATACTGTTGCTGTTGTACCTTTACAATATTGCAGCACTTGGCATCGCAAAACTGATGATTTAACAAATTTTGCACAGGAACTGAAAGCTTATCTTTTAGAAAAGGTATCGACAATTGCATCAAAATACCTGGCAATGTAAACTACTGAATTAAACCAGCTAGATCAGCGTGACAGTACAGGCAATAGGAATGGTTTAGCTTCTAATTCTAAGTGTTTTTCGGCGAGGTATTGTTTGTATTCGTTTTTTAACTTTTCGGCCTTTCGAAACATATTCTTAAGCCCTGAGGGACAATATTTTCATGAAATGAGACCTGAAGCTTTCCTGGCGACGAATGCGCCCACTTTCTTCTCGGGCAGCCATCTTTGGCTGCCACTGGCCCACAGAGCTTTGTCTGTCTCTGATCCCAGCCACTTAAAACAAGAATTAAAGCACCTGAGACTCACTTTCCCTCAAAACGGCTACTCCGAATATGACGGTGAAGCCTCGATCACCAAAGCTAGGAAAGGGAAACCTGTAATACATCAAGAGTCAGATAAGCCTACCGCTACAGCCTGCATCCCGTTTACCGGCAATCTATCCGGCAGAATCAGCAGAATTCTCGCCAAATACAACATCAGGACCATCCACAAGCCACCTCCGAAGATTAAACATCTGTTGAGACCAGTGAAACACAAACTGGACTTCCAACTTCCGGGAGTGTACCGCATTCCCTGTGAATGTGGGACACCGTATATAGGACAAACCGGAAAAACTATCGCTACCAGAATAATCGAGCATGTACGGAGCATACGTTTAATGCAACCTGAGAAGCCTGGGCTGGCAGTGAATTGTTTTGAAAACGACCATAGAGCGAATTTTGGGGAGATGACAATCTTGGCAAAATGCAACAATTACTGGGAAGCGGAGAATTATGGAGGCTCTGGCGATTTCCTCAGAGAGGAGCACGCTTAATCATGATGCTGGATTTCAGTTCAGTTCCTCTTGGAAACCTGCCTAAAAATGAAAATCCGTCGAATTAAGAAGTAAAGATCAATACAGCTTGATAATCAAGTTAAGTATTTCTGCTTCTTTGACACAGTTTTCTATACTCACGTCTTTTGTTCAGTAATATTTATTTTAATAGTGTTTTGTCTTTGTTTATAGTTATGTTATATCCAGTGTTTCCATTTGTGGTTATAACATTTTATAAATATCCTGATGTTGGGAGAGATGCACACTACCGAAACGTTGATAACTGATCGTCTTTTCACCTGGCTTGCTTCTCGAGAAGAAAGTGAGCGAATATCTTCATGTTAACGTAATGTCTGAGAGTAGCTTCCCAGAAGTTCAGTACCTTTAGTCAAGATAATAGGAGCTTTTTTGCTGTGCACGGTGTGCTATCCAATAAATAACATTTCCAGTTAGCATTCCACAAACAGTTCTCAATATCACGGACCAGCCCGATGCTGTGTTGTCAGTTTATTGTTGCACCATTTAGCTGTTATTTCAGTACGCATGATGTCATTTTATTTGCTTTATCTTGCTTTCGCTAAATTTGTAAACACTTTTTAACGACTTCTAGCTTCATGCTATGAAGGCACGAATGTTGAATTAAAGTTATATTTTTGCAATTTGAAATAAATTTAAATTTTTCTATGCATACTAAAAATAATAGAAATTTTCTCATTTATCGCTAAAAATATTATACTTGAAAAAAGGAAAAATTCGCGAAAAGTCGTTAAATACAAAAACTCTTTCCTCTGCCTATCGCCAAAGTTCTTGCACACACTCAGGTCAACACAACTCTTACTAAACTTTCACTGAAGATTTCGTAACTTTGCGACTCTCATTGAGTGTCTGGCTCGCTAGCTCCAGCATCTCAGGGAGGGATATTAATCACTACAGTTATTCAATGAGTTCTACTCGAAAGTCCCAAAACCCCGGCCTCTGTTACCCGGGAACGATGTATAACTTCGGGGGTCTTTCCTTGGGGCAATACCTTGAGTCCAAGAGCCACCCCCCACATCGACAGCAACGTCAAGACGTAATCGAATTGGATATGCCACTTACGCGCGTCAACCCCGCAGGGAAGACTCAGTGGCCGCCTTGTGTTCTAGCACACCTTCTACTAGCTCTGTAGGCTAGTACCCGGAACTAAAAGTTCCTCTGCCCCCTCCGGGCGGCCGAAGCCTGGACGGAGGTACGCGATTTCCCGCGGGTTGCGGGAACACACTGCCCCCTCGAGTCCAACCCAATCCGAACAACTCCCAATGAGGGAGGGGCTCGAATGTTTGGCCCGAGGTTCCTCTAGTAACGTCAGAAGTACCACGAGTGCTAAGGGTCCGCAGCGCTCGCAATAAGCATCTGAAGGGGACGGATCACCTCCGCCATGAGCATTTCTTTTTGTAAAAAACTCTTTATATATTTTTGCGAATCTTTGAACAGATAATCTAAACCAAAAAGTTGGTTAAAAATAAAATTGTGCATTTAATTTTATGTCTTCCAAGATTACGACACAAACATTTACAAGAAAATACCCCTATGGAAAATACCATTTACGTGCAACATTCTTCATAAATTGTAACTTTTTTCAAAAAATGGTTCTATCAGTATTGGCTTAATTTCGATACCATTATGATATTTTAGTATCAAATGAGATTAAATATTTGAATATTCTGGGTGTGCCCTAAAGTCCCATTTATAGGGAATGGCTTCTGCATAACTGATGAACCCTAACAGATAAACCAAATCTTAGCACAAAAAATGCACATCTCCTTAAAGCCTAAATACTCTGTCAAGTGCATATTCTTTTGGAGGCATTTTGAGTGTAATTTACGTCCTCCAAAGTTAACTCATATCGGACGGTGAATGAAATGGGTGAAATGATGCTCAAGTGTGTCCAGGGTCCATGGAGCTTAGAGTTACCTGATATTCGTCTATCAGGATAAGGGAAAACCCCGGAAAGACCTTATCCAGGTAACTCATCCTGACCGAGAATTGAACTCGGGACCTCTTGAACGTGAGGCAGACATGCTACCATCTACGCCACCGAGGCGGGCTTTTGGAGTTAGCCAGTTCCGGGAAATTACTTGTTATTGGTTTCACTTCTGAAAACCTTACAGTTTTTTCAAGTAGCAAGCGGTTGTTAACTGTTTGTGTTCTGGCGCTAAAAAGTAAATGGAATTTCACAGTTCTCACATAGCAACCATCTCTTAAACGAGTTGACCATCACTCTCTGGTATTCTGTTTCAGGGTAGAAGTGTCGGCGGGTGTCTCGGCGTTGCATAGCAGGATGATGTGCTTCTGATAAACACTTCCTCCTTCACTAGGACGGTCTCCGATCTCCGAGCCGGCCTAGAGGGCCGTTTCAGGGACACGGTAGGATGGATGGCAAGCCTACCGGGAGTTTCCCGAGATCTGGCAGGTCGGCTTCCAGTCTGAGAGTCGCTGGTGGACTGTTGTGGGGACACGGTAGGTGGTATGCCAATTGTACTGGGCTTCCCGTTAGTTTTAAGCTGATAAATGGTAGGAAGCCTGCACTCTGCAATGTCGTGACTTCTTGAGACGGTCGTACGCTGTCTTCTCTCGCCTCATTCTTCTTCCAGGGATGCATAGGCACAAGCGATTAGACTGGTCGACATGACTTATCCAGTGGTTCCTGCGCCTTGTATTTCAAAGTATTTCCCCTTAATTGTGACCTTTTACAACATCTACATTTTTGTGCAGTAAGATTTTGTCTATATCTTGCGATTTACCGGTTATGAAAAGGTCATCTGAGGATATACCAAGACAATTCAAGATTTGCATTTCACATGTCATAAAAGTAAATTTAGATTTACGTTACTTTAATCAAAATCGTTACCACCATTTTTAGAAAATGTTATTTTTTGAAAAAGTTTGCCTGCAAAGGGTTATGTGGGCTGGGGGCAATTTTTGAAAGCGTTTGTGCGACATCCTTGGAAGATCTTCAACTTCCATACTGTGACTTTGTGGGTTCGCGGAATTAAAAGTCCTGGTTGCAGAAATTAAAAAATGCTCTTTATTTGCGTAGAAAGACACTTTGTACACCCTTGGCAGCGCGATAACGTAACACACACTAATACAATCTCTTGAGTTCACTTTCAAATCACAGCTGCAAGCACACAATTTCGACTGTCCCGATAAACTAGCTACGGCTTATTTTATATCTCCACTCATCGTTCCGGAAATTATTGGAATCTTCTCTAGCTATAAAGACGGCACCAGAAGAAAGACAAACCATCCAGTGATCTGTATCTTTCTTTCAGTTTCGCCAAGCTTTTATCTCCGCGCTACTGTGGCCTTTAGAGTTGCAATACTTCAGAAGCTTTCATTTTAATGCTGGTTGTGTTTTGTTTTAGTTTTATTAGCATTTGTTTCAGTTACTTAAAACCCCGAGTCTTCAGCCTTTATATGTCACAGGAAATATAAGAGTAGTAAATTTAATATGTTATATTTAAAGATGAGGTAAGTAAAATCTCTACCACGCATAGGTGTAATTCACCCATAAACCTGAAATCAAGATTTCACTAGAAATGCATATTTTTTGACTCGTGAAACTCAGAAAATCATTTTTGAAAAGTGGTTTTTGGTGGGTGATTTCTCAGCGAAACAACCTCGTTGAATAACGATTAGAAAACTTACCTTTAAATGTATTATAGTAAAGTGAGGAAGTTTCTGCATTATTGAAATGAAACCATTTAATAATACTAGTTAAATTTTGAGATGCATAGAACAACAGTGAAACAAATTTATTAAGTGTTAGCTTACCTTGTCATCCATGTCTTCAACCATAAGAATATAAACAGCAGTGCTTCATGCTGCTTTAAATACATGGTTGGGCTTTTTTAAAATTTTAAAAAATCATTTATTTAAAATAGAGGGCAGACGTAGGAACATTCTTCGTTGTTGATAGAACCAATGAGAGTTGGAATGAATTGCTTGTAGCAGCCTTTCAGGGCTATCCTCTCTGCATGAAAAAATTTCTCTTCTGCCAGCAGAATTGATTAATTATTAATAGTGATGAATTATTATTATTACCGAAGGTTGCTGTTTTGTTTAAGTTCTAAACAAACAGTATGGCCAGAATGTATCTTTAGAGAATGAATAAAAAATGCAATATAAAAGCAAAAATGTAAGTGTATAAAAAAGATGTTTTCGTGCTCCCACCAGGCCCGTCGCAACACTGCCTTGCGACAGTACTAAGTTTGGTACTTAACCGACATTTGCTACTTATCACAAACACGGACACGCAAGACTATTTACTTATTTTTTATTTAGGGAGGATCAAAGCATGTATTTTGAGCGGAATACAATAATTCGCCGAATAATACGTTACATAACCTAGCTGTGGAATTTTAATGAAAACCGTTAGAGCAATTTTTGGGAAAGTCAAAATTTCCGAAATATTTTCCAAGTCAAGTTTAATATGGGATAGGGGACGTTTTCTTTTAAATCTTCGTGTCATATTTTTCGTATACGTTGAACTGAAATAACAAGTTTGTTATTTAACCACGCCATGTTGTTTACAGGTATTACTCAACAGAGCGTTCAGACGTATCGACCTTCAGGTGACCAGCGCTATGATCCGTCTCTTATCGATTATAAGATGAAATATTAATAAGTTTACGAAACACAAATAGAGTGATTGGAAGCTGCTTGTGTCTATATGAAATGTTTTCTCGCGCTTGCCGGTGTATGACACATTGCTGTCTAGAAGACATTACATTTGAACAGAGTATACATACACTGGACTCACAGTGTATGTGCGATAAGCTCAGGTAAATATCTCTGTATTGCGAATTTTTCCCGATACGCTTTCTCGCTTAGCCATGTAGTATTGTCGCCGATGGCATTCTTGTGTTGCCGCGACAAGCGGGAGCCCGGCGCGTGGGCAGAAGAGCTCGACGCTTGCCAAGGGAAAGAGACAGAGGGAGGCTTTCTCTTGCTGCCACGAATGTTTTCGGAAGGTCTAAGACACTCTAGAAACAATTTCTGGAGGTATAAATGTCGGCAAAATGTTAAAAGCGGTAGGTTATTGCGGCAGTGGACGTTTGAAGTGTACCGCACGTGCGGCGGCCACCGAGTCGACCTTGAAGACAGCTGAATGTCAACTTCACGTCTTTTTACTGCATCAAAAAGAGCTATAAATTTCTACAAACCAGACTTTTGATTCAGCGTAACTCTCGCAGTCACAGTATATACAGGAGGCTCAAATGTCTCGTCGTTCGCGTGAACTGATGTTCCTTCGTTCATTAAAACGGTTGCATAACTCAATTGGAAAATTCCAGTTAAACGCACGGCAGTGGTGTTAAATATTATGTGCTTCAAATGAGAAGAGTTCTAGGCTGTAGCGAATCAGATGCGTTAGAGCCTTCAGCGTTGCCACCTCGTTTTCCCCACTCCTTTTATATTTCCCTCTCTCTCGCACAATTGCGAGTGTTCGTGGCGATAACGCAAACTGAATTTTCCATAGTTTTATAATAATGCAGTTCTTGAAATAACAATTGCAACATGAATATTCGTATATTACGTAATTGCTTTAAATATTTAGTTTAAAGTTGACTATAGTTTATGAATTACTTAGTTTTCTAATCCAACGAAAATACCAGCGCTACATCCGTATAGCTGTGAATGTTACTTACGTTAAGAGATAATTTGTGATTGTCACTGTATTGAACGTCTGAGTATTGTAAACTTATGATGATAGGTTCCAAAATCTCGTTATGTGCTATATCTTTCCAAAAGTCGTCTTCTTTTAGTTTATTTCATGTCTCACGCACTTTTCCCAGTCTTTTTATGTTGCTTGTCAATTTCTTCGTGAATAAGTCGTTCAACGTCAGCCAGTTTAAAGGTATTATTTCTGTTTGCAACATAATTTAAGCCGACATTAACTCTATTGGATTGTTCTAGCAGTAGTATGGGGGCGGGAAGGTGGATCATGTCTCATAGATCCAGCTGATACACTTTCTCGTGGAAGAATAACTTTATAAAATTGCATTGAACTCTAGAGTAAATAGAGATTATGAACATTTTATAAACAAAGTTATAATTTGACCAGACACGTTCTGCCAGGCTAGCAAGAAGTGTATTGTTACCTCTCATCGATTTTAACAAACACCTTGGCTTATTCAAAGTACATATTTCTTTTATCACGTCATGTCAAATGTTTAAGTTTCAGTTCTGAGTAATTTCAAATACACGTTCACGCACACATGCCCACCAATAATGATATTCATTACAGTGCTTACGTCGCAATGCATTGTTGTAATTTAATTTATCTACTTTATTTATTTGTATTAGGAAAACGAGCTAAAATATGGGAATTTTACGGTTATGTTAAATACATTACTCGCTCCTTCCTCATGGATCAGTTTTTGCAAGAATGTGAATTTTGTCTTAGCGCGAATAGTATTTATTACAGATTGATTAGGTTGTCGCTAGTCACACACGACTTAGGTGGAATGCAATTCAACACCGCAGTACTCCGATTGGTTGTTCACCCAGTAGGGCTCAAGCACAAACACCTTCCCATTTGAAACACATAATAGTTCCCCTTCTGAGTGTCGGTACACAGTAAAAACGTTGTGTAGAATGATCAGACGAATTAAATATTTAACAAAAAGGTTATTTCTAAACCTTCATCTAAACTTTGATATGGACAGTAACATTCATTTTTATACTCAGTTACTTGAAAGTTAAAACGAATTAAAGTGACGTCTTCAGTAAAACAAACCTTAAGATTAAATCTTCATTGAAACTGAGTAAAGTTTAAGAAAACAGCCTTTCGCGTCTAATATCTGCTAAGTGGTTATGAACAAGCCTGTCAGAAAGTTATGTGGTGTCTGTTTTCTGTTTTTCTTTCTTTGTCTCTTAGTAACTTTCGTGGTTTTTAGTTCCTCCATAAGAACTGTGTGTTTCTAGTTCCATATAACTCAAATCAGTGGTACTTTCAGTTGTTTTTTTTTTTTTGAATTAGTAGCAGCAGCAGCAGCAGGGGCAAGACGTCACGCTATAACCAAGTTATTGAGTCTTGGCACACCCACACACTTTGTTTGGAAAGCTGCAAATACGAAATAAGCAAGGTCTATTCATTCTCGACTTTCTATCTTTATTACTCCAAGAATATTTTTGTAAAACCGCGATAAAGAATTTACGAAGCAATATAGAGCGTATTTGCAGTTCAACCAAGAATCTCGTTTCACTGGAATTATATATTTTCAGACATCCTGGATATAAAAAACAAGCAAATAAATGGAAAAGTCTGTTGAATATGATAGTCTGAAGTTCAGCTTCTTCCAGGTATGAGACAAAAACATTTAGAGAAAATGTCCCTACTACAAACTACCCTTTACTTTCTAACAGGATTTCTATTCTGCTAGACATGCGATGATTGAAGATGCTATGATCCCCACGTTGTGGCGACATATGTAGCAGATTCCTCCGTTGTTGTGGGTTTCGATGCATCACAGTTGCGGCAACATATATAGCAAGATTCTTGCTGTTATCTCGTTTCCCGTCGTTGGTCTCACTTCGTCGATCTTACCTTCGTTCAAAATATTATGAAATGATGAAGATCTTCCCCGAAGTTATCAGGAAAATCCTTAATTATACCTCAGATAGCTTTAAATATTCTTTTGTTTTATTCTTACTTACGAGCAAGGACAATTATAAGTTACAAGGGTGCTAACAAGTGAAGAAATCATGATTTTTAATTTGAGTTTCTATAAGAAATCAATCTTTTGTTTATTTCTTTTAACACCAAATTCATTACAGTTCTTATCACAAAATTTTATACTGCGATCCGAATCAATCTAATACCTGAAATTGAACTAACACTTAAATATTTTCCAGCAATTTAAAAGACGCCCGACCTCTTTGGCGTTCCAGAAAGAATGACAATTTTCTTTCGGTTTCTACACCAAGATTATTTAAACCTTCGTTACTATCGTTACCCATATATTACTTATATATGATTGGCCGATTTACTACTACGTCACTACATTACATAATATAACTATTACTACAGCCAATCACAAAATTACATATATTTTTACACCATTTTGATTATTTTTCGTTTATAAATTTATAAATTTTTAAAACCCTTTCTAAATGTAAATCGAAACAAGTATTACAACTTTCATTTTCTTTTCGTTTGACCTTTTTTGGGGTACGTTGAATCAATCATTTCCCTATGTGTTGTTCTTTTCTTATTTACCAGTTTTTCTTCATTAGATCTGATCCTGTATTTTCCTTTCTTCTTCCAAAATAATGGGTTTGTATTTTAATGTAGATCTATTTTTGGTCCTTATATTTCCGTTTTCAGTTATTACTTTCGCTATCCCGTCAAGTAAGTAATTTTCTGTGATGTTTAATTCTGCTAAGTCTTTCTCAGTTTCTTTAAACCAGTTAGGTTTTGTTTTACGGTTACGGAAGAAATCAAAGATTTGTTTGGATAATCTGCTAGATTTAATTCCGAGTAGGTGGCCATACATATTTATCCTCCTTTTTCGAAAAGTATCAGAGAGTTTTTCAATTTTCTTGTAGAGAGCTTCATTCTTGATGTGTATTATTTTATTACCTATACTGCCCTTTACATTTAAAAATTGCATCTAAAATTTTTATTTTCTCAGATATGGCTCTAGCTCTTTTTATTAAGGTGCCGTATGTTGATACCGAAATTAAGAATTGCTGTGTATAAACAATCGTAATGGATTTCAAAGGAGTCTTGTATGTTTGCTACGACACGAACATTTGCAGTTGGTTGAGTTGACATAACAAAAGAAATGTAAGGAACTGTGTCCTTAGCAGATTTCTAAAGGATGGCACTTGACTCTTGAATAGAGCATTCTTCGGATCCTTCATAATGGCAACAAAATAGCCACAAAGGGAATCTTCGGTTGAATAAAGAGGGCTTCCAAAAAGTGAAGGTGACACAGATACACCCAAGCATATCTGTGGACATTGCGGCAGTTCGTGGCTGGCAAGCCATTAAGAATGTCTACGGCGTGAGGCCAATTAGGGCGGTCCACTACTTCTGTCTTGGGCCAGGCAGACCAGAAGTGATGAGAGAAGATATTTGTCGGTTCATATGTACGTGAAGAACGAATTAAGTTTATCAAGTAATAAACATTCCAACTTCAGTCTCTTTGAACAGTGATCTATTGGTAAACCTTGGTCGGCAACTTCAAGTTCGATGTCCTGAGAAAAAGAAGCAGTTAATAAATCAGTTTGAAATGGGTATTCCAGTGTCATTAAACTATCCTTCTCACACATATCCACGCATACCCTGTGAGAAACCTCATTGCTTTAAGTAGGTTAAATAAGAGTGAACGAGCACACAGTTTATGGGCAAGATGGCGGCAGTGCGCAATCTTTGTATTTAAAGAATTTATTATCCTATTTAGTTTATTTTTGCTGTATTTAGAGGTTTTCGGGGCGTATTTAGCGTTGTTTTCGCCTATATCTCCTGAACCAATCAAGATAACGCGGTGAAATAACCTCTAGTAAATTTTTCATAACAGGACGCATCTTTTAAGACCTCGCGGAAGTTTACCAATGTTCCTGATTAGAATCCTGTGCAAATCACTACATTTATTATTCTTATAACTCCGAAACTATTAACGATAGCTACCTCGGATAAACTTTATTACTTTTATATCGTTAAGGAGCATCTGCTGACTTTCTGTCATATACCTGTTGTCCTTGGTTCGAGTCCTGAATCGGTAAACCTGAATATCTCCGTAACCAATGGGTTTAGAGCGATGAAATAAACTTTATGTGGTAATAATTATCGTAGTTAATCATATTCTAGAAGTGTGTAGCTGAGGGGTTCTTTGTTCGAGTCCCGAATCGGAAAATTTGAATATTTTCGAAACCAATGGGCCCACAGCGATGAAATAAACTTTAAAGTGCTGCTTTAAGATGAGTGCGGTAATAGACATACCCAAGTGGCACGCGCCAACTTATAATGACGTCATAGCCACACCCCTAACGCCACGCGCCAACTCCAAATGATGTCATAGCCAGGGCCGGGTCACACGCGCCATAAATGACGTCACATCCACATCCTAAATGGCACACGACCAAAACGAACTTCATAGACACACCCCTCAATGACACGCGCCTTAATGACGTCACAGAATGTACTCAACATGTTAAAATCTCTCAAAGAAATGCCGCTAATTGGATTACAATGTAATCTAATTATCACACTCCTTTGTCCTTACAAAATACCGCCGACCCGTGAAACGTGCCATAAATGTCGTTACAGCCTTCCTCCACCAACCTGAAGGCACGGTACTTTTTCTCCAATGGTTTTTAGTTTATATCTCCTGAATCCTTCAAGAAATCGAAATTTAATAAACCATATTGAATCTATAATAAGGCATCCTATCCTAAATGGTAGCTTTTACCTTAACAATGGTCCTGGAATCGACTCTCGCACATATCAATACTTTTATTATTCCTATAACCTGGAAACTATTTGCGATAGAAAATTTAAATAAACTTTATTAATTTCATACTGTTAAGGAGCATCCACTAAGTTTATGCCCTACACCCGGTGTCCTTGGTTCGAGTCCTGAATTGGTTTATTTTAGGATATCTGTAAGCAGTGGGTCTAGAATTATGGAATAAAGTATAAAAACATAAATTATACCAGCATAGCTGTTGAAATGGTAATTTACGCAGATAGGACCTCGGTTCGAATCTCTGTGGGATATTTGAAATAAGCCTCAAAATATATATACTTTAGGCTTGTCATCAAGCTGAAAACGTTTCCAATATTAGAAAAATCAATCAATACGTATCTTATATGCAGAAATTTGTTAAAATTGACTAAAAACCTTAAATATTTGAACTCTCTGAAACCCTCAGAATACAATAATTTCTCTAAAGGTTATGCTAACATGCTTAATTAAATATAATTACTTGATCAAACTTAGAAAAATGAGTAAAACTAGCATAAGAGTGGACGAATGGAAGCGGTTAAGAAGAAAAGTGGGATTAAGAAGCGTCTATCCTGATGCTTGCAATATTGGCTCTTTCGTAGCTTTTATGTATACTCATGCGTAAATAATGCATGCTGAAACCTTTCGCAAAAAGCCAGACATTCTGTCTCCAATTGTTCGTGACGTCAGCGGTCCTCCGTATACCTTGGTTTGGGTGATGAAGTCTAACGAAACCGGTTTGCTTAAACGTTTGGAGGTGTGAGAGATTCTTTAAGGGGTGGTAGCAGTGGTAGTGGTGGGGGTGGGAGCAATGGAGGCTGAAATATTTTCTTTTTTCTTTATTTTCCTTTGTTTGTTTTAATCATGCAGTTATGGTAAATGGATTTGATATGACGACGATGATGCTGCTTTTGATCATGATGGTCATATATAATTATAATAAAGGTAGAGGTATTACTCTTGAATTTTTAATTCCTTTTTTCTCCGATAGTAGCGCCGTTTTCCAACCCTGGTGGTGGGGATGATGAAGTTTTCTTTTAGGTTCGCTATAATTGTGTAAATAGAGCTTAATCGAGATCAGCTGTCATTGCGCTAGTGTGTTTCTTGCTTAGTGGATCAACTACTACTGTGAAATCCGAGTATAACGTAGTGTTGATAAGATATCAAGGTGTAGAAAAGAAGTGAAAAGTGTATGAAACAGTTAGTGAGCGACATATTCATACACGAATTAATTTGATTAGTGCTACGATGTGGAACACTAAAGTGATGGAATCTCTTTTAAATGCTATACCGGAATACTAGTGTAGCAAATGTGGGAAGTGTTTCCTGAGGAACTACCACAAACAGAGACATGAACTGGCTTGCGGTCAGTATAATGAATGTAAGCATTGCAGAGAGGTTTATGGTACTGAACATCGCAGAGATGCACATCAAGAACGTTGTGGTAGAATTACTGCCAAGAAAATCAAGATTGAGCCTACTAAACATAAACTGCTGTTAATGGTTCCTGATGAAGATGATGTCATTGAATACGAGACAGCTTTTCAAGATCGGCTGAAATCATATTTCATACAGTGTAGTACACGCCAAGATCTGTCTACGTATCTCCGAGAGTCGAAGCAGCGGATAATTCAAGCCATTCAGAAGGAGCTAAGGATTCATAAAAGTATTAAATGTAACATCATGACTAAATGTCAGTTTGTAAATGCTGCTGGAGACACTACTGATAAAGTCTTCAAAACGCAAAATAAAGCAATATTTTTGGAAAGTGACTTGGATGCCATCTTGGAAAGGAAATTTAAGAAACTTTGTACTGAAATGGAGGAAAGTCAACTTAAGGGAAGCAACTGGGCTTTATTAGCTGTTGACGGTGTTCGAGTTAGAATTAACAGGAATAATGCGTTAAGAGGAAGCAGTTACATCCCTCTACCGCCATCTTTAGAAGCGAAGGAAGCCTGCATAAATCCACAGAACTATGAAGATGAAAAATGTTTCATGTACGCCATACTTGCCAAATTCATTCAAAGGAATCCTCGTCGTTTTAACAAATATAATGATCTTCAAGAAAGATATGACTTTACCTGCGTCTCGTTTCCTGCGAGCTTGACTGATATTCCTAAATTTGAACGAAAAAATAATATCTCTATAAATGTTTTCGGACTGGATGAGAAGAAACAAGTGTTTCCTATGAAGGTTGTCGATGAAGAACTGCCCGACCATCGTGACCTGCTTCTATTAAATAATGCTGCTGGACGTCATCATTATGTGTATATAAAGAATTTCGAGAGACTTATTCATGAACAAAGAACAAAACGCCAGGGAAAGATCTACATCTGTAAACGCTGTTTTACGCACTTTGATGATCAGTATGGACGAGGAGGAGTGGACAAGTTAAGTGAGCATAGAAAAATATGTAGCCAACACGGAGCTGCTAAGATTGTTATGCCAACGAAGGAGAAATCAATCGTAAGATTCAAGAATTATGAAAGGATGTTGAAATTACCTTATGTCATCTATGCTGACTTTGAAAGCATTCTTACTCCTTATCAGGGGTGTTCTTCTAATCCCGAAACGTCTTATACAGTTCCATATCATAAGCATATTCCTATGAGTTTCTGTGTTTATGTCAAATCCTCAGCTACAATTGAAGGTTTACAGACTGATCTTCCTACAGAACCCTATGTATATCGTGGTTATGATGCTGCACCGACGTTTATGGAATATGTAAGTTTTATCGCAAAGAAGATTAATGGTGTATATGAAACTGGCGCTCCATTAACTCTAACAGATGAGCAGCAAAAATCATTCGAATCTTCTACAGAATGCTACTTATGTGGTAAAGAATTTACCGGAGATAATTGGAAAGTACGGGATCATGATCATGTAAGCGGAGAATATCGGGGAAGTCTGCATAATCAGTGCAATCTAACCTGTAAAACGCCTAATTATATTCCCGTCTTCATACATAACCTGAGTGGATATGACTCCCATTTCATTGTTAAGGAGTTAGGCTGTACTAGTGATAGAGTAGAAGTTACTAGCTCTGAGGAAAGTTACATATCATTTTCGAAGTATGTTGGAAATATAAAACTTCGCTTTGTGGATACCTACCACTTCCTTAGTACCAGCTTGGATAAACTAGCAAAAAATCAAACATCATATCCTGAAACCCTAAAGCACTTTGGAGCAGAGCAGATCAAATTGATGACACGTAAGGTTGTTTTCCCCTACGATTACGTTACATCGTGGGATGTTTTAAATGAAACAGAACTACCTCCAAGGGAAGCATTCTACAACAAGCTGAACACAGAAGAAATTAGTGATGGAGAGCATGAACACGCAAAAAGTGTATGGAGACAGTTTAACATTAAAACATTAGGAGAGTATAGCGATCTCTATCTAACTTCAGATGTTCTTCTATTAACTGATGTGTTTAAGACATTCAGAGACCAGACCCTAAAAACGCATAAAGTTGATCCTGCCCATTATTTTACATCTCCTGGACTTACGTGGGATGCAATGCTGCTGTATACGGGAATTGACCTAGAATTGCTACAGGATTACGATCAGCTACTCATGGTTGAATCAGGTGTAAGAGGAGGATTATGTCAAGTTTCTCATCGGTATGCAAAGGCGAACAACATCTACATGGAAGAGTATGACTCGAGTAAGCCTTCTCAATATATTACGTACGACGACGCAAATAACCAATATGGCTGGGCAATGTGCCACGCCCTTCCTTATGGGGGTTTTGAGTGGGTTTCTCCGGCAGATATTAACCTAGAAATACTACGAGAAGATGACCCTCTCGGCTACATTTTAGAAGTGGACCTTGGATATCCTACAGAACTTCATGAGCTGCATAATGATTTACCATTCCTGCCTGAGTGTATCAAGCCTAAGGATTCTTCTACAAAGAAGCTAATTCCACACCTTGGATCACGATCTAAGTATGTGGTGCATTACATGACCTTGAAGCAAGCCCTTGATCATGGGTTAATACTGCTAAAGATCCATCGTGTGCTACAATTTCGACAGTCGTCCTGGTTAAAGCCTTATGTCGAATTCAATAACCGGCTACGACAAGGATCTAGCAATGATTTCGAGAAGGATCTGTACAAACTTTTTAACAATGCTATGTTTGGAAAAACTATGGAGAATATAAGAAATCGACTGAATATACGACTTGTTACCGATTGGAAAACATTGGAAAAGCTGGTTGCTAAGCCTATGTTTATTGATCGAACTATCTATGGATCTAATCTAGCTGCAGTACACATGGCTTCGCGAGAGATAGTGTTCAACAAACCTACATACATTGGGATGTGTGTGTTGGATATCTCAAAGACCTTGATGTATCGATATCATTATGATGTGTTATTGCCGTATTACGGGCTTGAAAATCTAAAACTCTTGTACATGAATACAGACTCTTTCATCCATAGAGTGACTACAAGAGATATATACCAGGATAAGCTACGTTTCCTTGAACATCTGGATACAGCTGATTATCCTGTCGACCATATATGTCATTCTCCAAACAACAGGAAAGTTTTGGGAAATTTAAAGATGAAGCCCGTGGAAAAATTATTCATCGTTTTGTAGGACTGAGACCCAAGATGTATGCTCTCGACATGGATGGAGGTGTACTCAAGAAGATTAAAGGCATAAAGCGTAGCGCAATCAAGCAATACATCAACTTCGACAGCTATGTGGATTGTCTTAAAACCCAAAAGATTCTAAGAACTCCAATGAACCTAATCCTATCCCAAAAACATAATGTTTCAGCAGTTGAAGCTAATAAAATAGCCCTATCTCCTCTTGACGACAAGAGAATGACTGCTGAGGATGGAGTATCAATATACGCGTACGGACACTATAGTGTTTCAAAAAGAATGCAAGAGGGGGGCAACTTAGATTAGAAGATAATGGTGATCTCTGTAAGCTAACCTACAGAATGAATACTTACACAAGTGACATCTATCCTGTGACTTCCAAGACGCCGGAAGAAGAAAGAAGAAATGATAAAAATGGAGGAAGGCGTTAACTCTGCCACTAGGATTACATTCTAGTGCTGGTCTCCAGCCCAGATAAAAGAGGAGAGGCGTGTACCATTGAACTACAAGCTAAGTATACCCTGATATACGTTATACAAACACAAGTAAAAGCTTGGAAGGGGATATCATAAGATAATTTACAAAATATTCCGCATAAACCTAATCTATAAGTACTTCAATATCAGTGGTTAGAGTATCAGACAGTGTTAGATTTAAAGCTTCATAAAAGAGGATAGAGTGAAGGGAAGTTAGTGCAAAGAATGCAATGTGAAAAACTAATGCTTCAAAAGAAACACACATATAGGTTAGGTAACCACACCTGATCAATTAGCCAATGTAGCCAAACTACCAATGTGAGCACAGGAACAACGTAAACAATTAACCTATGTAATGACAAAGTTTAACCATGTAGCAAAAAGCACAGTTAGGTTAGATTAGCTTATAATGGGATGAAATAGTAAAGCATAAGTGAAGGACTTTGATTGGGTTAAAGTGTTAGTTTAGGTTAGCTTAGGCTAGGTTAGCTTAAGTTAGGTTATAATGGGATGAAAACAGTAAAGCATAAGTGGAGGACTTGGGTTAGGTTAAAGTGTTAGTTTAGGTTATCTTAGGTTCGGTTATAATGGGATGAAATAGTAAAGCATAACTGAAGGACTTGGGTTAGTTTAAAGTGTTAGGTTAGGTTAGCTTAGGTTAGGCAATAATGGGATAAAAATGGTAAAGCATAAGTGAAAGACTTGGGTTAGGTTAAAGTGTTAGGTTAGGCTAGTTTAAAGTGTAGAAGTACCGATTGCAAATGAGGAGTATACGTTTTGAAATTATTAAAACCATGATGAACTACTGCAAATAAAATGCAGTCTAAGTCAACTAAGCACAACTTAAAGACAGTAGATGTAGCCCGAGAACAACCTAAATAATTGCCAAGCCACTAAATGCATCCCAAAAGACTCTAAATACACTCCCCAAGAAACTTGTAAATGCAATTAAGAGCCACCAAATAAACTCCATAAAACTCTAAAGAAGAACGTCCTAAATGCATGCTAAAGCCGCTAAAACGCATTATATATACATATATATATAAATTACACTTCAAACAGCTCCTAAATGCATTTCGAAGCCATTAAATCGCTCCAGAAAGCCTCTAATTAGGTCTCAAAAGCCACTAAATACAACAGAAAGACGATAAGTACAGCTCAAAAGCTTATAAATACTTCAGAAAGTCAGTAAGTATGTCCCAATAGCCTCTAAATACATCCCATGAAGCTCTAAATTACACCATAAAGTCACTAATACACCTCTCAGGATACTAAATATGTCGCAAAGGTCTCTAGATACACCCACAGAAGCCTCTGAATACCTGAAAAAAACAGAAAATATGCCCTAAAAGCCCCCAAAACACAGCAAATGTCTCTAAATACGACTGAAAAGCCTCTAAATATACCAAAAGACACTAAATGCACTCCCCTAGACGCGATACCTTCCAAAGGCCTCAATGTACATCGGTAGAAGCTCTAAATACTTAAAAAAAGCCTCTAAATGCGCTCCAAAAGCCCCTAAATACATAAAAAGGACCTTAAAGGCAACCCAATAAAGTCCTAAATACTTCAAATGCCTCTAAATACGCCCCAGCAAACTCCCTTGATTTCACGATAAAAGCTTCTAAATTCTACAATAAGCTGGTAAATACCTTCCAGAAGCTCCTAAATACACCAGACACGGGCTAAATGGACCCCAAGAATCCCTAATACTTCAAAAAGCTAGTAAATACGTCGCAAAATCTTTAAATATGCCCCAGAAACGCTTAAATAACAAAAAACAACGCTAAATACGCCCCGAAAACCTCTAATCACAGAAAAAATAAACTACATAGGATAATAAATTCTTTAAATACATAGATTGCGCACGGCCGCCATCTTGCCCATAAACTGTGTGCTCGTTCACTCTTATTTAACCTACTGCATTACCCTGAGCTAAACACTATTTGTTCCAAACTGTCCCGTAAAAGGAGAACTATTTGCCCGACAATATATTTATTTCAAACCGTCGCCAACGTGGTAATCCTTGCTCGCCATATAAATTGGTTCACATTGGCGCGCCAACGCGGGACTCCATACGAGAAGGAGGTTTGACACGAGCAGCACATTCAACCCCCGAAGGAGGTTCAATCCGAGGAGGCGGTTCAACCGAGGAGGTTCAACCTAGGAGGAGGTTCAACCCGACAAAGAGGTTCAACAGGAGAAGGAATTTCGACACGAGAACGTTCGACAACAAGCGGTCCTACTGGAAAGAAGAAAGGAGACCGGCATCTTCAGTGACATCAGGAGCCAGTAAAAAATCAAAGGTACAGAGTGTTAAATTAAATACTAGACTATTGTGAATATATTTCAGGAGTGGAGAAATGCTGGGTCAAAATTCTGTAGAAAGCATGGAAGTTCAGGAGGTTGATGATAATAGCAGTAGGCAGAAAGTCGAAGTAGCAGAGTGTAAAGTAACTGTAACAAATAATGTTGCAATGGATAGAAATATGTTGGGGCCCTCAGAGAAATGTTCGAAAGTTTAAGAAAAGACAATGAAAGTTTAAGAAAAAAAACAATGAAAGTTTAAGTAAACAGATAGATGATAACAATCAAAGTTTAATTGAAAGTTTAAGTAAAAAGATAGATGATAACAATCAAAGTTTAAAAAAGATAGAAGAAAAGTTAGAAAATAAGGTTTAGAAGTTAGAGGTAGCACAAATATAACTAGGGAAGATGTTAAAGAATCAACCACAGGCGTTAGATAATGTGAGGAAGGAAGTTAGTCAGGAGATAGAGAATTTTGAAAATAAAATTGTTAACTTAGTTAAGGAAAAATCAAATAGTGAAAACAGAAAACTAAGGGAGGAAATAGCACAGAAATTATCAAGGAGAGAGAAATAGCTAGAATAGAATTAGAAGAAACTAGGAGTATATTAGAAGTATCAGAAAGGGAAAGCAGCGGAAAAGCTAGAAAAGAATTAGAAGAAACTAGGAGTAGGCTAGAAGTATCAGAAAGGGAAAGTAGAAGGTAGACGAGGAATTTGGAGGAAATTACTGATCAAATGAAAGAGGTAGCAATAGAGATCACGATGACGAAAAAATTGAAGTTTTCAATCTCGTTAGTGAAAGGTCAGATAATGAAAACAGAAAACTGAGGGAGGAAATCGTACAGATATTAGATAAAGAAAGAGAAATGGCTAGTAAAGAGTTAGATGTAACTAGGAGTAGATTAGAAGTATCAGAAAGGGAAAATAGAAAACAGACGCGGAATGTGGAGGAAACCATAAATCAAATTAGTGGGGTAAAAATAGCGATCGTGGTGACAAAGGAAACATTGAAAAACCGTCAAAATCGAGGGAGAAACGAAAAAGAAATATTAAAATATTTCGGGCAAGGGGCACAGATCCATCAGAATTTGAGTAAGAAAAATAGGAAAAGATATCGATGTATAATACTTAAGCTAGATATGCAAAATTCATGGGGATGTAGAATAAATAAGTCCATTGTACATGGTAAAGTCCGAAAAATTCCTTTGTATTTTCTAAGTACGTTGTGGGATGATGAACTGCCACTTAAATGGTGGGAAATTAGGCTAAAGTATTTAATCTTACCATAAAAGATTGTAAAATTAGAAGAAACACGAACTTGTAAAATGTATAGGTTAGGTACAAACAGTGCAGTGTAAAATTTATAGTTTAAATATAAGCAGTGTAGTGACAGTGCAGTGAAACTTAAAACTTAACAAGTGAAACAAAAAAATATTAATGAAAATATGAACACTGAAAGACTTTTGAAAGAATATATATATATTCCTAGAGCAGTATTCGGAAACGTTGTATGAGTTAAAGAAGACTAAGCAGATTATAAAAAAACAAAATAAGAACATTGAAAGACTTTTGAAAATAGTATTTGTATAGAATCCTCGAGAATTATTCAGAAATGTTGTGTGAGTAAAAACGGAATCAAAATAAGAAAATTGAAAGACCTTTGAAGAGAATGATTATGTAGAATCCAGAAGAAGAATTAAGAAATGCTGTATTAAAAACATATTATGAATAATGTACACTGGTTTAAACATGGAAGTGTATTATTATGAATTGTTCTAAGTGTAACAATAATATGAATTAATTTTATGTAGATGAGATGGAGAAAGGGAGAGATATGACGATGTAGATTGAAGTATTTTCCATTGAGTGATATTTAAAAGTTGGAAATTGCAGATCAGAGTGTTGATGAATTTTAAATTAACTATTGTTATGTAACCATGTAAATAATTTTTATGAAATGTCTATCCATGTATCAGGCAAAATTAACGTTGTGAAAAGAAATGGTAAAACAAGTTGCTGACAAAGGTCTGTATTTTGCGTCGTATTCGGGCAAGACATATATATTATTTTATTATGAGATAATAAAATAATATCTTTGGGGCCATTTGATACCGAAATTAAGAATTGCCATGTATAAAGAATCGTAATGGATTTCAAAGGAGTCTTGTATGTTTGTTACGACACGAAGAGGTGCAGTTGGTTGAGCTGTTATAACAAAAGAAATGTAAGAAGCAGCGTCCTTATCAGATATCTGAAGGATGGCACTTGACTCCGTGAATAGAGCACTCTTCGGATCCTTCATAATGGCGACAAAATAGCCACAAAGGGAATATTCGGTTGAATAAAGAGGGCTTCCAAAAAGTGAAAGTGACACAGATACACCCACGCATATCTGTGGACAGTGGGGCAGTTCGTGCCTGGCAAGCCATTAAGAAAGTCTACGGCGTGAGGCCGATTAGGGCGGTCCACTTCTTCTGTCTTGGGCCAGGCAGAGCAGAAGTGATGAGAGAAGATATTTGTCGGTTCATATGTACGTGCAGAACGAATTAAGTTTATCGAGTAATAAGCATTCCACCTTCAGTCTCTCTGAACAGTGATCTATTGGTAAACCTCGGTCGGCAACTTCAAGTTCGATGTTCTGAGAAAAAGAAGCAGTCAATAAATCAGTTTGAAACGGGCATTCCAGTGTCATTAAACTATCCTTCTCACACATATCCACGCATACCCTGTGAGAAACCTCATTGCTTTATCCTGAACTAAACACTATTTGTTCCAAACTGTCCCGTAAAAGGGGAACTATTTGCCGGCCAGTATATCTTTTTCAAACCGTTGCCAACGTGGTAATCCTTGCTCGCCACATAAATTGCTTCAATGTTTAAGACATCTTCACGACAATTAAAACCTATCACTCGAATTTTCTGAAGTCCCTTCATTCTGAATGACGGTTACATAAGTAGTTAGTCGTTATCAGACACACAAAATCTCACTAGGCACAAAGATACATCTTGTTAGAAAAACACCTTTATGTCAAATACTCTTCTTTTGTTTACTAAACCGTTTCCGAGATACTCCTTTTCGATTTCAAAATTAAAGTACTGTAACCGATCGCATTGTTTCGTTGGAGCTGCAACAAGCCGGTGCCGGTCACATGTGGGCAGGAAAGAAAGAAACAGATAGTGGCGCACGCTAACGCTTGCTGGCAGCATGGTAGGCTTCTCGTAATCACATTCTCCTTCGGTAGGACAGTCGCCGGTATCCGGAACCGGTTCAGGACCACGGTGGGTCGAATGCTGGCAGCAATGGCCTGCCGGGGAGCTTCAAACTAGTAAAGTGTAAGGACCCTGCCCTCTGCATTGTCGTAACTCATTGAGTCGGCCGCAATCTGTCTCCTCTCGCCACATCCTTCCCCCCGGGGATTCCCCACTTCGGACACAGGTGCAGTGTCAGATTGCCTCCGCAGCATAATCAAATCCAAAATAAGGTATAGTGTGAACCACATAAACCTGAACCATTTCAATAGGTAATAGGACACACGTGCAACTTTAGGAGAATATAATACAGAATTGGAAGATCATATTTCACTATTTACAGCTCAGAGAAAATGTTGTAAGTGTCCTCCACCAGCATCTGACTGTACGCACTGAAGTTTATATGGGTATCTTCAAGACATTTGTGGAGCAGTTGGATGATATCGAATTGAGTAGTTATTCCAGCAAGATGGAGCAACCTGCTATACATCCAGTGACATCATGGAACTTGTAACCAGTATCTTTGATAATCGAAAAATCTTAAATAGTCTGTGGCTCACCAGATCCCCTGACCTAACCTTACCGGACTTTTTCTTGTGGCGGTATCTAAAAATAGAGTGTACAAGAATAGTCCACGGTCAATTGATGTTCTCAGGGAATCCATTCGAACCGAAATATGTAACAATGGCGGGGATGATCTCCGTAAAACTTCAGAGAATAGGGTGAGACGAGTGCAAACATGTATAGATGCTGGTGGAGTCCACTTCCAACATTTTATCTGAGATATAAATAGTGCAATGTAATCTCTCAATCGTGTATTATGTCCTCCCGAAGTTGCACGTGTGTGCTATTATTGGTTCAAACGTTATGACCTATTGAAATTTTTTAGGTTTATACTGTCGCGCCGACGGGTACAAAAACTTCGGCGCAAATAGATATCAGACGGATAGTGTTTCACGGAGATAAAGAGCTTGCCAACATAGATTAAGTTATGCCTCTGGAAGGTGATAGAACATTCGATTTCTGGATTGTTACAGATCAATCTGGAATTATCGATGAGGTATTTATGGGAGAGACGACTCGCTAAGAGTCAATCGAAAACACAGAGCAGTCGTAAACAGAAGTAAACAGCTGTAAAAATGTAACAGGGGTGGTGTAAACAGATGTAATCAGAACGCCGTTTATATGGTCATCGGCCTTGGTAGATTGTGGTCGTGTACGTAACGTAATTCTGCTCTAATCTGGAAGTGTATTTCTACAGAAATATAGAACATTTAGAATTTCGAAAAATTGGACCTTTAAATCTACGAGCCCACAAAGTCACAATATGGATCGCACTACAGATAGGAGACAAGACATTTTAAGAATAGTTATTTCGAGACTTTGTAGGGAAACTAACAAATGTAACACATCTATGTTAAATGTGATGTTGTAAAGTAACTCTATTTTATGGAGCAACAGTAGAAAAAAAACAATAATATTCAATGACCTAAGACAAGTGCGTTTTGTTTTATATTTGGAAATGTGTGTGCAGCAGCGCTTGGTTTATCCAAACAATAATAAAAAATACAAAAGTGATGTATTGAGCAGCATAATTTAATATACCTCACCTTCCTACCTTCTGCCAATAATGTAAGGAACGAAGTCCTATAGTGTCGTGCACAGATTTAATAAAATCCAACAAATACGAATGTGATAACATTTATTTTATATTTCTTTTGAAATCTTCTTACAAGAGGTTATGACTTCCTCCGCAGTTTATATTTATATTTTAGTAGGCATCCAACGCTTCGATATCGAATTTCATGTAAATCCATATCTTAAGCCTCTGTAATCCCCACCACAACGCCCACAAGGAAAGAAATTTCAGGAAAAACATCTTTATATGTGTACATCCGTGAGCAGCATAACTCAACAACGAATTACGATGGTGCTCTGAAAAGTTTCCGTCCTTAACAAGAAGATTCCAGCACTCGTAAATAAAAGCTAGTAAATTTCGTTGTACATTTGTTGACAGCTACTCACCAAAGTTTGTCATTTTGGACGCTCAGTTGTTACGTAACAGTCGTTTGAATGAGTTGATGTGAGTGCGTATATGAAAATGGACACAATCGAGTACCGAGCTGTCACTAAATAATTGTTTTTGAAACACAATACGCCTACGCAAATCAATGATGAGTTGGATTCTGGTTATGGGGACTCTGCGTCATTATTTACCACAGTGAAATTTTGGGCAGCTGACTTTAAACGTGGCCGTGAGAGCTTGGGAGACGATGAACGTTCGGGACGTCCAAAAATTGCAACCACCGAAGAAAACATCGCCAAAGTTCACAGAATGGTGCTGGACAACCGCCTAATTAAAGTAAGAGAGAGAGAGCAGAGGATATGAACATGTCAAAAGTACGTGTTTGTCACATATTAAATCAATATTTAGACATGAGAAATCTGTCCGCGCATTGGGTGCCGTGTTTGCTCACGTTAGACCAAAAACGTGTTCAAATGAACATTCCCAACGCTATGTTGGCACAGTTTACCCGCAATAAATCCGAGTTTTGGCACCGATTTATTACTCTAGATGGAACTTGAAGTATAAGTTACAATTCTGATAAATGTGTAAAGTTTCATTAGCAACCTCCATGCTGTGGAAATCTATGTCAGTGTAAATTAGGTACTTAGGCGTTCCGGCAAAATCAACTAACAAAGTGTGCATTAACAGACGGTTATGCTAGGCATTTATAGCTATATACCTATATATCGATATATAGAATTCAGAATGTTAAGAAATCATATATGCCAGGTTTGAAAATTACAAGGACAATAAAAGACTTTAATATGGAAAGTCACAGAACAAAAGCCGTGTGTCAGATGCGAATAATGTTTTATATTGTGCAACGTGGAATTGTAGGAAATTTACTGAGGTAGTCATGAAGTAAACGGGGCTAAGTGATACAAGATCTTGTATTTTTAAAATCAGTATTGTAACTGCGTGGGTAACTAGATTCGAAAATCTGGTTTGCAGAAATCTAAACCAACTTTTGCTGCAGTAAAAGGATGCGAAATTGACAATCAGCCTTCTTCAAGGCTAACTAGCTGCTTTGCTGCACGAAAACAAATGAATGAAATTACTGCGGTACACAACCGACGACTGTTGCAATAACCAACAAACAACTGCCACTCTAACACATTGCGGGTACTTATAGCCCCAGTTATTGTTTCTAGAATGCTGAGAAATGTCTCTGCAACAACAATGAACCGAACGCTCTGCAGCCTCTCTCTCTCTCTCTCTCTCTCTCTCTCTCTCTCTCTCTCTCTCTCTCTCTCTCTCTCTCTCTCTCTCTCTCTCTCTCTCTCTCTCTCTCTCTCTCTCTCTCTCTCTCTCTCCTGCCCACGCGCCCGTCTCCGGCTTGTGGTAGCAGCTCAACAATGCCACATGGTGACAATATCTTTCATGTGGTACAGTCTTACAGAAAAGTTTTATAGTGATCGATTGCTTTCGGCGATCTGTAGTGCTTAGAGGTGCCACACGTGGCGGTTGCCACAAGAGAACACGCTGCTTAGCATTTCGGCGACTCATGCCAAGTTAAAGTTGTCATTGGAAATTAATTGTTCTTTCACACTATCCATGTGTAGGACGCATTATGAAAGGGTAGAAACAGATTGAAAAATTCAATGCCATAGCCGGGATTTCAACCACGGATCTTCTGGTCTCCATCCACCCCACGTAGGGGGAGGGATCCATCCCTTTGAGCTGCCACGGTGCGGGAGCTGCGGTCCCCTAGTACTCATGGTATCTCTGACGTTACTAGAGGAACCTCGAACCAAACTACCGAGCCCCTTTAGTAGGGGAGTTGTTCAGAATGGATTGGACTAGAGGGGGCAGTGGCTCCCGATACCCGTGGGAGATCGGGTATGTCTTCGGACGGGGTTGAGGGAAGCCATATATTCCCACGTACTAACTTGCATAACCAGTACAAGGTGTGCTAGATCACCAGGCGGCCTCACCGAGGTTGCTCGGTAGCCTTCCCCTCTGAGGTTGGCGCGCGTAAGGGCATATCCACTTCCATTCCGTCTTGTGTTTTCGGACCAGATGGGGGGCTTGTTAGTCTCTAGTTGTTGCCCTATGGAAAGCCCCACGGAGGCACCAGGCGCCATTCGGGGATAGCTCGGTAACTCCCTGGTTTGAGAGGGAGGTCAGCGACAGCTGCCCTACGTAGATCCCTATTGTAAATCTCCATCCAGCCACCATAAACCACTTAACTACTATGGCCAACGTGCTGACATGACATTAAATTCTTCAACTGACTCGTGTTTTTCCCTGTAAACCACTTAGGAGTTCTCATAAACACATGAGACAACTACCTTAATGGCGACTTACAACGTGTAAGTACTTTAAGACCCGGGCTTTATAGTTCGGACCTCTATTAGCTATAATTAATGGAAATTAATTGTTTTTTCAAACTAGCCGTGTGTGGGACGCACTATGAAAGTGTAGAGCCAGACTGAAAAATTCAATAACAATGTTGGCACTTTGGCCATGGTAGCTCAATAGTTCAGATCGGCTGGACGGAGACCAGAAGATCCAGGGTTCAATATCCCGGCTATGGCATTGAATGTTTTAGTCTGGCTCTACCCTGTCAAAGTTCTGATTGTTATTACAAAAACTTATTTAAATCAGTTAAGTTGCTGATGAGACAGAAGTTAGCAAGTACAATACTTAAATAGTTAACAGTTTATAGTGCTAAGTTTCAAAAACGCTGTAACGGTACATCTTGAAACAGTTAACAACTCACTTAAAATCCTTCATTTATTAGCTTACATTAAATTTATCAGTCAACTGTTTTTGTTTATTGTCAGCCACACCCACGCGTACCCTGAAAGAAGGATCACCACTTTAGCAGCCGACACCAAAGTCGAGGTGCGTAGATGGTAGCGTGTGTGCCTCACATTCAAGAGATCCCGAGTTCGAATCTGGGTCACGGTGAGTTACCTGGATAAGCGGTTTTCCGGGGTTTTCCCTTATCATTAAAGATTAATGTCGGGTAGCTCTAAGCTCCATGGACCCTGGACTCATTTGAGCATCATTTCACTCACCATCCGATATGACTTAATGTTGGAAGACGTAAAATTTCAAACAAAAAAGAAAAATTAGAGATATTAGAGACGGAACTAGAAGTGTCGGACACTGGGAAAGACGTTATCAACTGTTTTCGCTCGTTAGTAATGTTACATGACTTTCTCTTCCTATTATTTTCACTCTGACGACGTACTATACTTTTTGGACTGAAACGGTTGGAAGCATAGGGCATCACGCACATTCCTTCACTGCCTGCGGTTCTAAAGTTAAGTTGGCAATCTTGTTTACCCACTTGGCCTCTCTAGTGCCCTTCCTTTGTCTTTTGTATGGGAGCGTGAAGAGGCTTTGCCGGCAGCAATCGGAAGATTCCAAACTGAAGCAGCATTTCTCTGGGGTCTTCAATTTACTTCTACTTTATTCACTAAGTAACGGATATCATGTTCTTCCCTCTCTCTAATACTTTAAAGTCTCCTGAAACACACACAAAAAAAGAAAATTTTAGAAAGCAAACAACATTTTAGTATGAGTACCATAACTTAAAAATGAAAGGTTGACATACACAAAACCCCAAACTGTATACTACTATTTACATGTATTCCTTTTAAACTCTGATATTTGTAAAAATACCTCTATACTTTATCTCATTATAGTCGAATCTTGCTGTTGAGCTGACTCAACTCGCTACGTTTTAGACGCTACATGCACGCACATAAGTTTTGCAACACTAGCAGTATATATAGCAGCGCTAACTTCTAGACAATAAATAAATAGATTTGGGTTATAAATTAACTTATTAAATCTATGAGTTGGTTCATTTCTGAAAAACTAATCATGAACTTTTCGTAAATACGTCCTATGTCTCCACGCACTGTTTGTGTTTAGGCGATTTTGCCGGTGTTCTTAGAGTTCCGGATGCTTGCTGTTCCATTCTAACACAATGTACTGTATTTGCAGAAACACCTGGAAGATCACCAGTTTCTTTCTCAATGTTTTCATGAACTATTCTGGGTTTCTTTGTTTAAGCAACGTGAAACAATGTACAATCACTCGCCCCTCGCCACTTTAAAGGTTTGCATCGATTGTCTTTTATTTCGGCTGAAGCACCGGCCTGCTCTATGATGAAAAGATCACTAATTTCAAATTGCATATACATAAGTGTTCTTGGGCTTTTAAGGTACGTAGTGTCAAATACCAGAAGCAACTCCACACTATAAACAATAATATCTTAATCAGCATTTAAATCGATACAGACCTCGTTGTAAGAGAGCCGCCCTGTATAGCAATGTAAAAGTATTATATAAAAGCAGTGTCCTTTAGTAAGTGTTAAAAGAAATATGGCTTAATTTAACCTAATAACAGTCTGTATAGTTTCACCTGTCTTCTGTCTAATCTGTATATAGTATACAGAACATATGCATGTGGTACGTGAAGCAGAAAGATTAAATGTGGGGCTCTTACGTTTATAAGAATCGAAACATTTGCATACTTTCCCCTCTCCGAAATTAGCTGGCACAGAGCAGTGATCAGAAAGCTATTTACAGTACTGTACTTAAGGGAGGGGTTTATCGTACGTATGCAAATAAAAGAAAACGATCATTAAGTTCGCTAAACCAAGCAACAGCTTAACCGTTTTGGCTGTCTCTCTTCCCACCCAGATGTTTACAGCAGGATTATACTAGGTTGAAATAGGTTATAGACTGGTTGGAACGGTTTTAGTAGATAAGCTGGCAATACGGGAATACAGTAGGCTGCTCTCGATGTGCTCACAATGAAATTCCATTCGCTCTGTATGACCTGTAAGAAAAATTTAATAACGACTTCTTACTTGAGAAAGGTGTAAGAATTGGAGAATTCAGACAAATATTTACCAAAATTTCGGAAATGCCTTACCAATAGGAAATGTATTTCACTTAAGTGATTTAACGGGAAGTAAATGTTTCGTGTAGTAAGATTTTCTTTCATCCAGAAGGATGGCTCAGCGAGTCTAGTCTCCGGCCCGCATTCGGAAGGTCCGGATTCGATTTCCGTAGCCGGTCTACTTGACCCATGCGTTTTTTTCGGAGTTTCCCTAGTCAACAAGTGAATGCTGGGTAAGTTAATTACATCCCCCGAATTTCCTGTCCCTCCATTTCATCTCCATTATCATTTCATATTATCTCTCATCTGGTGGCCTCTTTCAGGGTCGGTGAGTGTCTCGGAGCTGTATGACAGGATGATATGCTCTTGGTAAAACTTCCTTCTTCGGTAGGACGGTCTCCAGATTCACCTGGTGGACCGATTCTTGACCACGGCGGGTGGCATGCCGGGAAGTTTCCAACCAGTAAAGTGTAAGACCCTGCCCTCTACACTGTCGTCACTCTTTGGATCGAAAACCCTCTGACACCTCTCACCTCACTGCTCCACCTAGGGATTTCCAAATTGGGGTTTAGGTGCAATAAACGATAGGTTTTGGCGCCGAAACCCCTCCACATTAATTCTAATTCTAATCCTAAAATTTTATCTATCTCTTACGATTTACCAGTTACGTAAATGTCATGCAAAATGAAAAGCAATTCTGCGGCAAAGTTATTGACAATTTAAAATGTATATGATACACATATACGAGGGTGGTCTGAAAACTCTCCGACCTCAACATGAAGATACCAGCACTCGTAAACAAAAGCTAATGAATTTCGTTGTTCATATGTTCAGTTACTCATCAAAGTTTCAGCCCTTTTCGACCCTCAGTTGTTATGTAACAGTCGGTTGTGTGAGATGATGCGAGTGTTTTTATGAACATGGACAAAATCGGGTATCGAGCTGTCATTAAGTATTTGTTTTAGAAAGGCAAATCAAAGATGAATCAAAGATGAATTGTATTCTGTGTATGGGGCTCTGCACCATCATTTACCACAGTGACATTTTGGGCAGCTAAATTTAAACGTGGACGTAAGAGCTTGGGAGACGATGAACGTTCGAGACGTACAAAAACCACAACTACCAAAGAAAACATCTCCAAATTTCACCAAATGGTGCTAGGCGACCACCGAATTAAAGTGAGAGAGATAGCAGAGGCTATGAATATGTCAAAAGAACGTGTTTGTCACATATTAAATCAACATTTAAACATGAGTAGGCTGTGCGCACGTTG
The DNA here is from genome assembly GCA_030765055.1 of Mantis religiosa. NCBI lineage: Eukaryota > Metazoa > Arthropoda > Insecta > Mantodea > Mantidae > Mantis > Mantis religiosa. The sequence goes on from JAUKNK010000165.1 coordinate 62,001, forward strand.
GGTGCCGCGTTTGCTCATGTTATAGCAAAAACGTGTTTGAATGAACATTTCCAACGCCCTGGTGGCACAGTTAAGGCGCAAAAAATCCGAGTTTGGGCGCCGATTAATTACTGTAGATGAAACTTGGATAAACCATTATACACCCGAAACAAAAATACAGTCCACACAGTGGACTACAAAGGGGGAACCGGCCTCAAAATAAAAGCAAAACCTGTTTTTTCGGCTGGGAAAGAGATGGCGACTTTTCTGGGATAGTCATGGGGTTATTTTAATCGATTATCTTCAGAAAAGAAAAACCGTTACAGCAGCATACTACGCATCATTACTTGATAAGCTAGAGGCAGAACCTGAGGAAAAACGGCCAGATTTGTAGAAAAATAAAATCCTGTTTCACCAAGACAACGCACCGTCTCACACCTCAGCGGTTGCAATGGCGAAAATCCACGAATTTCGGTTTGAACTGCTTGACCATCCGCCTTGCTCACCAGATCTAGGCCCAAGCGACTCCATTTTGTTCCCTAATCTTAAAATTGCTCTCGGAGGACAGAGATATTCGTCAAATGAAGAGGCAATCACCTTCTTGAAGGATTATTTTGCAGAGAAAAGCGCCGAGTACTATATGGACGGAAGCATCGCTGGAAGAAGTGTGTAGAATTACAAGGAGACTAGGTTGAAAAGTGTGAAAGAAATTCTGAAAAAATATCGTATCTTTATTTGGTCGGAAACTTTTCAGACTATCCTCGTATATATATATATATATATATATATATATATATATATATATATATATATATATATATATATATATATATAATTTCTATTAAAATGTGTGTAGGCATGTTTTTGAGAAAATCAAAATTATTTGTAAATTTTCGATTTAAACAGTAATTTTTGTTTACATTTTCAGGTCAGCTAAGCGGATAAAAAACGTAAGTACAAGGTATACTATATAATCGAATTTTCATTTTTGAGTTATGTTATTCACGGACACTCACTTTTTTATGAAACTTCTTTTTCTGAAATCACGATGTTTTAAAACATGTATTTCCAGTGAAAACCCAGGAGAAAAATTTTCTGTGGAATAAAATACTTCTCTACCTGGTCTAAGTGTATAGTATAGGAAATTAAATATAGTTTACCTTCGAAAGACACAGAATGTATTAAATAAACATGTCTGTATTGTTAACCAATTCTCAGATATTTGTTGCTCTTAATTTCAATCTTCTAACACTGAGATAGTATAATAATGGAAGTGCCAAGTCGCCGTTCTTTTTGTTTTCATGACGTAATCCAAGTACGGAAATTTAATAGCAAAGAAGTGTACACTTCCTTCAACCGTAAACAGTATGTTGCTGCTCTATTATTGGACATTACCAAAGCCTTTGCCAATGTCTGGCATGAATGTTTACTTTCCCACCGCATCCACTACACACTACTTCATACTTGATCCATCTTATACACTCCTATCTGCTCAAAAGATCCTTCTCTGTCTCCCACGATGGCTTATTATCCTCACCTCGTCCTACTAGAGCTGGTGTTTCTCAAGGTAGTGTCCTGGGACCCACTCTCATCCTTCCCTATATCAACACCCTACCTTCTTTGTTCCGCTGCTCACTGTACCTTTTTGCAGACGACACAGTTGTAACCTCCATGTCAACTAGGCGTTATATGTTTGCACATAGGGTCCAACAATACACCGACCTCCTCACCACCTGGTTTAAACGATGGCGCATGAGCATCCACCCCCAGAAGAGCCAAGCCATCACTTTCTCCAGAAGGCAGCTAGAAGACCTACAACCTGTTCGTCTAGCCGGAAAGGAAGTACATTGGCAACCATATGTACGATATCTAGGCGTTCTGCTTGATGTAAAACTGACGTGGAAGGAACAGATCACCTACACAGCCAACAAGGTTAGCAAACGTAGGCGTATGTTATACCCATTGTACAATCGACGCTCAGGGATATCCATATCCAATAAATTGCTCCTCTATAAAGAAGTGCTCCGACCAGCCATCACTTATGCCTGTCATTTGGGGTATAGAAGCTGAAAATCACCTACACCGTCTTCAACTCCTACAATCTCGATTCCTCCGTAGCGCCACGGATTCTCCATGGTCCATCCCTAACCTTGTAATCCGCCGTGACCTACACTTTCCTACCCTAAAAGACTACATTCACACAATCTGGCGCCCAATCTATCAAAACCTCTCCCATAACTTCAACTCTCTTATACGTAGTCTAGGTGAGTACGACATCGACCCCGGCGAAAAACACAAAAGACCAAGACTTGTTTTAGGCACATGAAAACTTTGCACTGTCAGTACACAACTTCTATATTAAAAAAAGGAAGAGAGAAAAAAGCAAAACAAACCTCTATCGTCATTTGTCCAAACTTATAAAATATTCTACTGCCAATAGAAGGCTCAGCCCTGATCTGGCTAGAGACTGAAAGTCTGGCTTCCGGACTTTCAAGTGTCCAATCGCATGTGTAGGTAATCCTATACCTCACTTTCTAAGGATTGCACAATCGCTTCACCTTCCTCTGGTCCCATTCTATCTACAAGGAAATGTATAACATTTCTACAAATGGATATCTCGGTTAACAGAAAGTAAACAGAAGTAGAGTAAAATCTCTTTAACCCGCACGTCCGGATAACCCGGGCCAGTTTTGAAGAAAATTAAGTTGTTTAGCGTAGTAAATGAAGCCGATAAACTGCTTTTCTCAATAGGTACATTACTTGAGTTCTCTTGCCAGCGGGCGAATTTATTGCACTCATTCCACCAGCTTGGGGCCACGTTGGAGGAAAAATGTTGACAAAGTAATGGAAAAGTTTGTGGGCTAAGGTGTGTGCCACTTTCTAGAAAACAAGATGGAAGAAATCGAAAAATAAGTGTGGAAGATTTTATATCATTTTTAAAGGTATTTATAGTCGTTGCAATGTTGATGAAGAAGAGATTGACACCTGATTATAAATCGAAAATGTCGGAGGTTATAAACCGACTACAGAGGAAAGCATTTTTGCATCATGCAGCGTTACTGAAAATTAAAGCGAAGAGTATTGAGATTCAGATAGTGTTTATGAACCAGCTGTGGTTTTGACCCACACACAAGCAGTAAAAAACATACAGAAATTAATGTTTTATTTCGAGAGTCAAGCCGAAACATTCAAAAATGAAGTTGTAATGCCAAAGCGGATGTGAGAAGACGCTGCTCGTAAGAGATACACTAAACTGAGACAGCAGAAGCTCTGCCTTTTACTACCGACTAGTTTATAGTACAGTGCAGATACATAAGCTATTACTATACATAACTGTATGTGCGTTTAGGTGAAAGTGTGCCGAAAGTAATTTCTGAACTTCATTAAAAATATTTCGGCGATGCACGTTTTGCTGATAGTTTTACCGCCTTCTCTAGATAACCTGGATTTTCGTTAACTCCTATCGGCCCTAGTCCAAGTTGACCCGGGTAAACGAGGTTGTACTGTATAAGCGTTTATAGCAGGCGTGCTGAATTGTACAGCACACGCCACCTTCCCCTACACATGTTTTCCCCACACCAATGACCAAGTCAGCGAGAGACACAGGTAACAGTCAGAGGCGTTGCTACTAACGTTTAGCATATCTTTAGTCTAGGTGAAGCCGGATCACCTTCCCAATTTTAAGATATTAAAAAATTGAGACAAATATCCAATTATTTTGTACTCCTTTGAAGTTTCCATGTAGTGAGGTCATACACGATCTACAAATGGAAGTACTTTTATTGCAAAATTCCACAATAGTGAAATTTTCTGAGAAGGAAGGATGGAAATTGTTTAAACCTTCACCCTGCAGTGATTATCAGAGATTACGTTTGCATATAAATTAATGGCAGTCTTTGGCTCTACATATATCTGCGAACAAACCTTTTCAAAGATAAACTATTTTAAAAGTGAGTATTGTCGCAAGATCGGACCCATCACCTTGCTTATCTTTTGAGACTGTGCACCTCGTCTTTTTTTTATTATTCAATGATCGATCATCAGTACATGCTTTACAGATCCTTGTTGGCTAATTGAATCTCTATGAACTATATAATAACATGTAAGGAAAAACCAAGTTGGCTCCTATTATCTCCTTAACACTGTGAAACAAGAGAAAAATAAGTTAATTAAAACAAACAAGTAATCAAAGATAAGAACAACAGTCATTGTGAAACAATATTCATAGTTTTGTCAATCAGAATCACTAAGGAGGAGATCCTGTGGGAGTCGTCTCTTCAGGCGCGTGGGCTGGCGGTTTCGTACGCCGATGTCGTACATCACAGCTCCTGGAACATCTGGCAGGTTTGAGAAGAAGTGAGAGGCGATCTGACGTATGTACTGGTGAAGAGGAGGAGACCAAGTTCTTTATGCAGTTGTTGATTTCTTACGTACCAAGGGGCATCCGTGGCGATGCGCATAAATCGATTTTGCAGGACCTGTAGCCTTCGGAGATGAGTGTTGCTAGCCGAACCCCATACCTGGGAAGCATATGTGTTAAGTGGCCGGACAAGAGATTTGTAGAGAAGCAGAGAGCATTCAATCCCAAGAGGAGTGTGTCTGTGAAGTAGCGGGCCAAGTTTGAAAGTCGTCCTGATGCTAACGAGATAAGTCGATCAATTTGGGCTCTCCAAGTAAGTCTAGTGTCCAGCATTACTCCAAGGTATTTGACGGAGGTGGTAGGAGGTAGCCAGGGAATTGATTCATGCTTAATATGCAATTCGGGAGAGTTGGAGATGCGACGTAAGCTAAAAATCTTAGCTGCGGTCTTTTGAGTGTTTAGACGTATGCGCTATGTATCGAACCATTCAACGAGGCAGTCAACAGAGGTTTGTAAGCGTTTGAATAGTTGTAGGGAGATCTGTGCCGGAATGATATAAAACAGTATAATCAGCGTATAAGGCTATGGAGGTAGGGCCAAGTCAGGAAGATCATAGGTATAGATACTAAATAAGATTGGCGCCAATATGGATCCCTGAGGAACTCCTGCTGTAATATGGCGCTGAGATGACTCCATGTCACCAATGCGAACAGTAACTATGCGATCTGATAGAAAACTACAAATGGTAGTGAGCAGATACTGTGGAAGTCCAATGCTATACAGTTTGAAGATTAACCCCTCATGCCAAACTTTATCAAAGGCATGTGCTACGTAGAGGAACAGGGCGGTTGTGTGCTTTCGTTGCTCAAAACCATGAATTACTGTTTGTGTTAAACGTAGTAGTTGGTGAGAGATAGAATGTCTAGAACGAAATCCAAATTGGAAGGGTGGAATGATATGGTTTTTAGAGGTATATTTAAGGAGACGGCGAAGGAGAACCTTTTCAAAGAGTTTGGACAAGGTAGGCAGCAAACTTATCGGACGATAGCTGCCGGGGAAATTTTTAGCTTTATTAGGTTTGTGAAACACAATGATTTGAGCCAATTTCCAGGTGTGAGGAAAAAAGCCAAGTCGAAGACAAGCGTTGAGGATTGAAGACAAATGTGCCAGGGCCTTCTTTGTCAGGTTTTTTAACACAATATTGGGAATCCAGTCGTGTCCCGGTGATTTCTTAAGAGGAAGAGAGCGAATTAAATGCCTAAGTTCAGCAGGACTAGTGAAGGAGATTCTGCAGGGAACAGTTGGTTGGTGTCGAAAAGCGTCAAGCCGCTGTTCTATACTTGGGGTGGTGGCATGAGGTGCGTTTGGTGTGAACGTGCCTTCAAAGTGGTCTGCAAGAACTTCACATTTAGCTTTGACCTCCGTAACAAGAGTGTCAGTGGTACGCAGAGCTGGTATAATAGTTGGCTCTCGCAGAAGTCATCCAGTGGCATCCCAGAGCGTGTGGTCATGCGGAGAGATGCTCGTCAGTTGTCGTTTGTAGGTCTCAAGGCGATGACGGTCCAATTCGACTTTTACTAGCCGGTTCAATCCATTAAGCTTCCTACGCAGCCAAGGTCAGCGCTCCCTTTGCCACTGACGTCGAATCCTGTGTTTTTCATGTATAAGCTGAAGAACGGGCGCAGGTAAGGAAGAAGCAATAGGAGTCCGCTTGAAGCAGGTACTTGAATTTCGCACACAGTGGCATATAGTGTCTCTAAAGTGTTTAATGGCAGCCTCTACTTCAGAGCTAAGTGAGTAAGTGTGGAGCGCTGAATCCAACTGTGCATGGAACTTATCCCATTGTACATAGCCATTAATAAGTCGCGGTGCTGAGGGAAATATGTTCGGAGTGAGTTGAAATGTAATTAAGACCGGGCAGTGGTCAGAGTAAAGTTCCGCTAGTGTAGACATTACGCTGGAAGAGGGAGATTCTTGTGAATGCCAATGTCGAGAATGTCAGGAGTATTAAGAGGACTGGTAGGATAATACGTGGGATCTGTAGGCGCCAAGACGGATAAGCCGCAGGTTTTCACTTTGTGGTAAAGGTGTCGGCCATTGGGATTAGTAGAGTGGAAGCCCCATGGCGAGTGTTTGCAGTTTAGATCTCCGAGAACAAGGGTGCTGCTGTCGGCAGGAAAAAGCAGGGAGAAATAAGTAGTATTTAGTTTCCGGTTAGGAGACTTATAGGCGCTGATAACAGTGAGATCATTACCATCGGTTGTAGGTAGTTTAATTCCTACCACTTCAAGGTCGGGAACGCCAGGTAAAAATATAGAGTGGTGAGTAATGTTACGTCGGATCACAATAGCTACACCTCCAGATGCTGTTGGAGCAATCCGATCCTGTCGATGGACTGTGTATCCAGGAACAGTAAAGGTTTCGTTAGGAAGTAAGTGAATCTCACTGATACAGGCGATGTCAATATTATGCATCTTAAGAAAATGAATGAAAGAAGCGCGTTTAGCGCGTAGTCCATTAGAATTCCAATGTAGAAGAGTGAGCCGTCTAAGAAATAGCGGATTACGGTTTGCCATCATGAAGTATTGGAGAGAAGAAGAGTGAGCGAGCATATTCGGTTAAATGTGGCAGAAACGGGGTAACAAAGGCGCGGAATAGCGAGCAAAATTTGCTAAAGAGGTCTGTGAGAAACGACCAGAAGAAAGACGATGCGCTAGATTCCTGATTTAGTGAAGGGGGAGAAGACGAAGGACATGGTTGATGACGAGGAGAGGAAGAAGAAGAAGAAGAAGAAGAAGAAGAAGAAGAAGAAGAAGAAGAAGAAGAAGAAGAAGAAGAAGAAGAAGAAGAAGAAGAAGAAGAAGAAGAAGAAGAAGAAGAAGAAGAAGAAGAAGAAGAAGAAGAAGAAGAAGAAGAAGAAGAAGAAGAAGAAGAAGAAGAAGAAGAAGAAGAAGAAGAAGAAGAAGAAGAAGAAGAAGAAGAAGAAGAAGAAGAAGAAGAAGAAGAAGAAGAAGAAGAAGAAGAAGAAGAAGAAGAAGAAGAAGAAGAAGAAGAAGAAGAAGAAGAAGAAGAAGAAGAAGAAGAAGAAGAAGAAGAAGAAGAAGAAGAAGAAGAAGAAGAAGAAGAAGAAGAAGAAGAAGAAGAAGAAGAAGAAGAAGAAGAAGAAGAAGAAGAAGAAGAAGAAGAAGAAGAAGAAGAAGAAGAAGAAGAAGAAGCAGAGAACCTCACTGCCTGAGAATAGGAACGCTGTTCCGAGGTAGGAGGTGATTCTTGTTGCGGAGACTGATGCGGGCGAGGTTACCGGGATTGAGAGTGTTGTGATGACTGCTGCGGGTGTATTGGTTGGGGTTGCTGACCTGGTCGCATCTGTGAAGCTGCTGCTAGACGGAGAGCACCTTGTCCTTGAGGTCGCTGGGAGATGCGTTGTTTCAATTCTAGATAATGGGGCAACCCCGATATTTGGCCGGGTGATCTTGACCACAGTTGACACATTGAGCAGGCGTAGTAGGTAACTTACTGTACTTAGAGAAATGGTGATCACCAGTACATCGTACACAGCGAGGAGTCAGCTGACAGTAATTTTTGGTGTGGCCATATTGCTGACATCGAGTGCACTGCGGCAGGTCGGTGTTACGACGTCTGTGTTCAACTGACACAACACTGTACATCAAACGTGTGAGGTTAAGTATTTCCCTACCTCCATCGGTATTTTCTAGCTCAATGGCACATATCGGAATAGGTTGTTTGTTTCTTCCTAGCAGACGTGTAATCTTTTTGACAGGAAAGTTAAGGGCGATGAGTTCATCATAAATTTCCTTATCGCTGAGGGAACAAGGCAGATTGCGGATAATCACTGAGAAAAGTTTGTCAGCTGGGTTCCTGAAAGTGCAAAACTCTTGATTTATTGAAGTAAAGTAGGATGTCAGACGGCAGAAATCGGTTGAAGTAGAGGCAAACACTTTGATAAGAGCACCTCGGAGCTCAGTATGAAAATCTGAGAGTACACACTTTTTAATGTCCTGAAGGAACAGTTGGTAATTCTGAACATTGCGCACACAAATTGGTGGAATTTTCTCCTTGGGCGTGGTATTAGGAGCTGAATCTGTCTGGTCAGAGCCTTCAGATAAAGCATGGAATCGGTTGGATGTTGGCATAGCGTAAGCATAACGGGAGGTATTAGACTGCTCAGAAGATGGTGCCATACAAAGGCATTTACTTTGATTTTCGCAGTGAGAAGGCGGCGAGCGCTGCTCTCGACTGTTGCGATTGCCCAATTTGACTATGTCAATGTCCATGTTAGCATCGTGCGGTACACTAGAATCGAGTGAGTGAGTAGGCTGTGTCAGCTGAAGCTGAGGTGGCCGAAGAACTGATTTACTTACACTGTGAACAGTAGTTATACCAAAGCTCGTAGAAGGTGATGAAGCTTGATGAAACGAAGTCTGTGGATTTTGTGGAGGATAAGATGACATAATTTCTAGTGTGGACCTGCTCTCCATCTGTTCTGACGATGAAGACTGTGATGATTCGGAGGTAATATCCATATTGTTAACCACATTTAAAGATGTGCGAACTAACTGACCAGTATCATGTGCCGCGTAGGCCATAACAGCTGGTGAAATTACTAATAAAAACTAGTAGAAATATGTAAGGTAGTCACTCGCAAAACAGCACTATTTGACTGCAAACGGAACTCAAATAACAACCACGCACTGTGCTATGTGAAAACGACACGGCAGCAGGCAGACGGATAAAACACGACTGTCCTCTCCGACGTGCAGCACGAGACTCCCCACCTCGTCTTTTGCACCACATGTTATAGACCTTGTGAAACATAACTTGTAAGAAACATTAGTTAGTAATGAGTAAACTATGAGTGCGAACGCTTATGATCTCCTTTATGTCTGAAAGATAGCGATGTTCCGCCACTGGAACTCAGTAACCACAGATGAACGCACGATTCTATCGCAGAGGGTGGAATGAGGTGATTTCAACCTCCCGTTTCCTGCTTTAGTTGAGAACCCAAGGTTTATATGACTGATACAAGCGTTATGAAAACGAATGTGAGATCGCCTATTCATATTGTCGCGAGCAATGTTGCGACGGGCGCGTCCGGCGCGCTCAAGGAGACAGTGTAGCACGGAGACAAATATTTCTAGAAATTTGTGTAACGATATCAAAGAAGGTGCGGCCAGTTTGCCTGGGACAGTGGTAATTGGGCTCGATAATCGTGTGCGTGCAGCTGTGATCTGAGAGTGAACTCCTTTGATGGAAATAATCATTTCTTCCACACTAGCTGTACGTAGGCTAAGGTTTGAATGAGTAGAGCCAGACTGAAAAATTCAATGTCATAATCAGGATTTGAACCACGGGCGGTTGCTCTAACCACTGAGCTACTATGGTCAACATGCTGACATGACATTAAATTCTCCAACTGACTCTTATGTTTCTCGGTAGATAACTAGGGATTCTCATATGCTATGAGACACACACACGCACGCACACACACACCAGGGCATATCCTCACGGAGAGAAGACTGACCCCCCCTAACGACCAGGGAGTTACCGAGCTGTCCGGAAAGGGCGTCCGGCGCCTCCGTGGTGCTCTCCATAGGGCAAGACCTAAAGACTAAGCAGCCCCTCATCTGCTCCTGTGGACTCAAGACGGGATGGAAGTGGATACGCCACATACGCGCGCCAACTCCAAAATGGCTATCGATGTGACCTCGGTAGGGCCGCCTGCTGATCTAGCACACCTACTAGCTATGCAGGCTAGTACGCGGAAATATATGGCTTCCCTCAACCCCGTCCGGAGCTGTACCCGATCTCCCACGGGTATCGGGAACCACTTCCCCCTCGAGTCCAACCCAATCCGAACAACTCCCAATCAGGGAGCGGCTCGAATATTCGGCCCGAGGTTCCTCTAGTAGCGTCAGAGGTACCACGAGTGCTAGGGGTCCGCAGCGCCCACACCACGGCAGCTGAAGGGGACGTATCCCCTCCCCTACGGAAATGCTATGAGACACGCAAGAGATCCGTGAATCAAATCCCAGCTATGGCATTGCATTTTTCAGTCTGGCTCTATGTATTCAAACCTTAGCCTACACACGGCTAGTGTAGAAGAAATTATTATTTCCATCAATTTACCTGAATAACATAGTGGTTTAACTATGAAGCCTGGGTCTTAAGTACCTACAGCATAGTAAGTCGCCACAAAAGCTGCGTGTCTCATAGCTTATGAGAACCCTTAGTGGTCTACCAGGAAACACGTGAGTCAGTTGAAGAATTTAATGTCATGTCGGCATGTTGGCCATAGTAGCTCAATTGGTTAGAGCTATGGCATTGAATTCTTTAGTCTGGTTCTACTCATTCAAAGTGAACTCTTTTGCTTATTCCCGAGTGCAGAGAAACCACGAGAGATTGTGTTATATGTTACGTCATTCTGCTGCCAAGGGTGTACAAACTGTCTACACCAATAGAGAGCAACTTTGAATTTCTGCAACCTGGACTTTAATTCTACGAACTCACAAAGTCGCAATATAATAATAAATAATTCTGCTATACATTACTGACAATATATTTTTTCTTAAAAGTGAGAGTTCCTTTTAAAGTAAGCAATAAATGTTTACATAGATAATCCAGTGACAATAGCTGGAAGCTTAGAGGCGCCCTGCGGTACGACAGAAGGAAAACATGTGGAAAGGTATTCAGCGTATAAGGAGATGATCAGAGAAAATCCAAGACCTAAACTTCATGTATTACACTTTTATTCATCTGCTTCTTGAACGGATTACCATCCTCTTTGGTGGACTTAGACCCCCGTGAGCTCTGCCTACACAGAGACGACGCGGGGACCCTACGCTGTATTAAGGCGCAGCTTCCACAATGTATTTCTAGAACAATGCCCCATATGTGCTGAATCCTTTTTCTGGTGTAGCTTCCTTGCTGAGAATCGCTCTTCTCTCATAACTGATTTTAATTTAGGTCAGGACAATAATTTGGAGTATCTTCCTTGCACGTTTCATTAGTTTGCGACCACTCAAAGCGCTGCCTTGTTCAACATACCAGTAGTTTGTCTGCTTTATCTTGAAATACGAGACTTAGTGAGAGAGCGCACTATTGTAGGTAGGTAACCCAAAACTGTCTAATCCCACATCGCATCACTTTCACGTAACGTTCCGATTGACTCCGCGTCATTGATTTTATTGTACGAGTGTTGTTCAATAAAGAATGATCATAATTTCTCACGGTCATAATTTTTCGCACTAAAATTCAAACTTTATATATCCTGTTAGCTTAATGTGACACAAACACGCCGTAGTAGTTTCATTCTTGGTACTCCTGGTTCCCGCCTGTGAGAACCAGACAAGTTCAGACATGTTCAGTATCGCCTACTGCTGCAATGGAGGTAACACGCGAGGAACAATATGCTGCATTGAGATTCTGCTTTCGTCTCAACAAATCTTCAGTTGAGGCCTATACTATGTTACAGGAGGCCTATGCAGAGTCTGTTCTTCCCTACAGCACAGCTCAAAGGTGGTTTAAAATGTTTAAAGTGGGGAGACAATCAATTTCAAAGGAAGATGGAGCCGGTGCTCCAGTTCCTGCTCTTACGGAAGGAAATATCAACACTGCTGCTGCCATTGTGAGAGAGGATTGACGTATAATCCTAAGATCACTTTCTGAAAAACTGAACATTTCATTGGGTGCCACTCACACGTTGGGGACAGAAACATTACACATCAGACATGTTTGTGGGCGATTGGTTCCAAGACTTGATTCCCGAAAAAGAGGACATTCGCCTTCAGGTCTGCATGTAATTAAAGTTAATGTTAGAGGAACATCCGGAGTTTCTTTCAAACGTAGTCACTGCTGATAAAACTTGGCTACATCATTTTAATCCTGAGAACGAACAGCAAAGCTCAATGTGGAAATCTCCTTTATTACTAACCCCCGAAAAAGCAAAAGTAGCTACTTCTGCTGGGAAAGTTATGGTCATCTCATTCTTTGATATTCATGGAATGGTTTATCAGCATGTTGTACGTGCACACACATCAGTAACTGGACAATACTACAGGGATATCCTGACAACATTTCAAGTCCATGTCAGACTCAAAAGACCACATTTCCGTGAAGCAGGCTGGATGCTGCGCCACGATAATGCACGGCCGCATATTGCCAATGTTGTTGCTAAATATCTTGGAGAAATCAACATGTGCATACCTTACCATCCCTATAGTCCGGATTTAGCTCCATGTGACTTTTTTCTATTCCCTAACTTGAAGAAACGCCTTCGTGGGAGACATTATCCATCATCAGAGGCAGTGGTGAAGGCTGCGGAGGCGATTTTGAAGGATCTCTGAAAAAATGGTTTCCAACATGTCTTTGGAGACTGGAGGAAACGCTGGGACAAGTGTATCGCATTCAGGGGAGACTATTTTGGGAAAGTCCATCAAAATTATGAGAATGAGCAAAGGTAGTACGTTTTCAAAAGAAAATAGCAATTATTCTTTCTTGAGCAGCCCTGGTAACTATCCCTTTAATATTTTCAAGCGGAGCGCTTCAAAGGCTACTGGTAGATGGCGGTAGTATGAGGTGCATTCAAGTTATAAAACCTCCTGTTTTCATTTTAGGACTAGGACCAGATAGGTGCTTCTAGTTATTTTTAACAGCAAAATACATGTGGACTCTTTGTGAATGCGTGACAGATGGCAGCACTGTTCAGTGCATAGAACTCTACTGGTAGCGACGAGAGTTAGGACTGCTTTTGATATTTAAAATGGAGTCGTTTTCATTGCAAGAACAGCCTGTAATCATTCGTTTTCTCCATTTTCGTGGTGTAACACCTATTGAAATTCAACGCCAGTTGAGTGAGGCATCTGCTGGTGGTACCATGGATGTGTTTAACGTGTGTTCCTGGGTGTGACAGTTCAATGAAGTCAGAACATCGTGTGACAAAAAAGCAAAACAGTTGAGTGAGGCATGTGGTGAAGGTACCATGGATGTGTCTAATGTACGTTCATGGGTGCGACAGTTCAATGAAGTCAGAGCATTGTGTGACAACAAACCAAGATAGCGTAGTGAGGCATGTGGTGATGGTACCATGGATGCGCCTAATGTGCGTTCCTGGGTGCGACAGTTCAATGAAGGCAGCACATCGTGTGACAACAAACCGAGGCAGTTGAGTGAGGCATGTGGTGATGGTACCATGGATTAGTCTAATGTACATTCATAGGTGCGACAGTTCAATAAAGGCAATAAATCGTGTGACAACAAACCAAGACAGTTGAGTGAGGCATGTGGTGACGGTACCATGGATGTGTCTAATGTGAGTTTCTGGGTGGGACAGTTCAGTGAAGTCAGAACATCGTTTGACAACAAACCAAGACTGTTACAGCCTCCTACCAGCCGGTCTTACGACATGAATCCAGCGAGTGGAGATCGTTGCTTTGGAGGATTGCTGATATAGCGTTACAGACATCGCCTCCAAAATTGGCATTTGCGTTTGATCTGTGCACACAATCCTGCGTGAAGATCTGAAAATACGAAGAGTGTCTTCCAGGTGGGTGCCACGATTGCTGACGGAAGATTACAAGGCTGTGCGCGTGGCAAATTGTGAGGCGATGTTGACGCGTGACGCCGGCACGAATGGAACATCGATTACACGCTGTTCTTGTAATGAAAACGTCACCATTTTAAGTATCAAAAACATTCCTGACTCTCATCGCTGCCACTAGAGTTCTATGCAGTGTACAGTGCTGCCACCTATGTCACGCATTCACAAAGAGTCCACGTGTATTTAAAAAAGGTTCTATCTGGTCGCAATCCTGAAAAAATAGGTGTTATAACTTGAACGCACCTTGTATACATATAGCATGCCGGGCGGGATAGCTCAAACTGTTCAATCTGTGGCCTGCATTCGGAAGGCCCTGGTTCGATTCCCGTGGCCGATCTACCTGGTCTATGTGTTTTAGGAAGTTTTCAGGGTCGCCAGGCGAATGCGGGGTAGGTTTATTTCATCCCCGGAATTTTCTATCCGCTATCCTTAAACTTTATCTCTCCTCTGGTGGTCTCATTTGAGGTATAAGTGTGAATGCTGCATAGCACGATGTATGTTCCTCTTAAACACTTGTTCCTGTGGTAGGATGGTCTCCGATCTTTGGGCCGGGCCTAGTGGGCCGCTTCAGGAAGACGGTGGGTGGGATACCGGTTGTACTGACCAGCCGGGGAGCTTCCTACTGTTAAAGTGTAGGGAGCTGCCCTCGGTACTGTCGTGACTCCTTGAAACGACCTCTATCTGTCTCCTCTTTCCTCCCGGGGTGCCCCACTTGGGACATAGACTGCTTGCTGTGCCGAATTTCCTCCGGACAGTATTCCAATCCCATCCAACGTTCCGATTGACTCCACGTGGTTATATTGTACAGTGTGATCCATATACACCTGAACCATTTCAATAAGCCATAACTTTTGAACCAATAATAGGACATGCGTGCTATTTTGAGGGAATGTAATACACAACAGGGAGATTACATTACACTATTTACATATCAGAGAAAATGTTGCAAATGTCCTCTACCAGCATCTATACATGATACGACTGTAGACACTGCAGTTTATATGGGTATCTTCAAGACATTTGTGGAGCAGCTGCATGATATCGAATTGAGAGAAAGTTATTTCCAGCAAGATGGAACAACGTGCCATGCATCTAATGACACCATGGAACTTGTAACCAATTTCGTTGATAACACTGGGCAACAATAAGAGTGTTTCCGGATTACAAATAGTGAATTTACATGTATTCCCATCTGCTGATTAAAAAATCACCATAAAAATGATATATTAGCTTTTGTTTTGAAGATAAAGTGACATTTCATTTTTCAGAGTGCAGATTTTAAATTTGGGGGAATTGTTTGGTAGTTGGCACACCTGTCAAATAACAAAACACAATCAGAGAACTTGTAAAGGATCCTGCATTTGACCAAATTTTGGAGAGGAAAGAAAAGGAAGTTTGGGAAGCCTTCAAGGGTGTTGTTCATGGATTTTTAGGAAACAAAAGAGGTGACAACTGCAAGCATTTGGTGACAATGTTCTTTCAAATATACCGTAACCTTAGATGCAACACGTCCGTTAAGATCCATTTTCTCCACTCCCAGCTAGACTTTTACCCTCCTAGTTGTGGAGCTGTTAGTGATGAAAATGGGCAGAGATTCCATCAGGACATATCTGTTATAGAACAAAGATATCAGGAACGTTGGAATGAAGCAATGCTGGCGGATTACTTTTGGTCTTTGTATAGGGATTCTGCGGAACTCCATCACAAGAGGCAAGCTAAAACACGACGAAGTCAATAGGCCAACACATGATTCTCTTCAGACAAGACTATCTGCGAAGTATTTTTCCAGCAATTTAGAACTCTTAAGACGTAATTACCAGTTAAAAAATCAAATGCAATTTCATTGTTGTTAGCATGTATGTAATTAAAATATATCCTTTTCTCTCAATCCGTTAATATGTAATACTTCAACCTTGTGTATATCATAGAAACTAGAGCTAATAAATATTTTTCATTGACATATTTGTTTTTCTCAACTCAAAATTAGTAGGAATTGCCTATTGAAGTGCTCGAAACATTCAAAAATAATTTTTTTGTTGGCCAGTGTAATCGAATAATCTCAAAAGGTCTGTGGCTCCCCAGATCCCCTGACCTAACCCCACTGGATGCTTTCTTGTGGGGGTATCTAAAAATAGAGTGTACAAGAATAGGCCACTGGCAATTGATGTTCTCAAGGAATCCATTCTAACCTAAATAATAAACATTGACGAGGATACTCTCCGTAAAACTTCAGAGAATATGGTGAGATACATGGTGGAGGACACTTCCAACATTTTCTCTGATATGTAAATAGTGTAATGTAATCTTCCAATTTTGTATTATATTCTCCCAAAGTTGTACGTGTGTCCTGTTATTGGTTCAAAAGTTGTGGCCTATTGAAATGGTGCAGCTTTATATGGATCGCACTATGGAACGCTTTGCAGACTACTGGTAGATGGCGGTAGTACGGATCTACCATCCGTTAGGAGGTTCAAGCTAAGTTGCTATTATCCAAAGCTCTATTGCCATCGGACGCAGTCTTCAAATTAATCGCCCGATTCAGACTCACTTTCCTCTAAGTTTACGATTGTATTGTCATCCGATCCTCGGAGTAGCGACGAGCCAGCGGGTAGGAAAGAAAGGGACAAATAGTGCCCAAGGCACGCTCACATGTGAAAGAACGCTTGACGCTTGCCGAGAGAGGGACGGGGGCGGGGAGAGAGGGAAACAGAGCGAGGTGTGGATAATTCTTTTCTTTCCCTCGGAAGGGTGTGAAATTATAAGTAGCTTTATAGATGAAGAAGCTTTAAAAAACAATATTCATATCCAGTGTCACAAGCCACACAACGGGCTGCCGCTTGTGTAATAAGTAGGCTGCATGTTATCTTCCCAGAGTTTCTATCTGTGCGCGACTCGTATATCATTACGTCACCTTGTTTATACGTATGTATGTCTGTAGTGAACGCATTCCTTTCAGAGTTCATAGGGCCAGAACATAACTATACCGTGGAGTATGCCGGTATGTTTACAAACAGCTACATCACGCGCCACGGTGTGCCACCTACCGGCGAACTTTGATAGTGCGAGGCACACGGCGTTGTTCCTGAAGCTGCCAAATCCACATTTATTTTGGAGCATTGTAAGTAGTTCTATTGGCGGTAAAAACTATTTATATGTGTCACATAGAAGCTGAGAAACTAATTCTATATGTTCGTTCGGTGTCATTTTGAAACATCCTGTACATAATTATCCAAGGAAGCATTCGCCCGGCAACCGTGGAAAACCGCGTAAAACATTTCGGTCAAGTTGGTTAGACGCAGAGTTTTGAACCCTGGATCTTCTAAATACGACTCACAAAGGTTAACGTGGCGCTGCTTTGTAGGGTTCACTCTTCTTACAAATTACCTAATCATGCGATAGTTTACTTAAGGTCGTTACAGCTGATGTTACAAAAGACTCTAAACTAACTTCTATATTCAAAGTGTCTCAAAATCTGTACGTCTGATAGAATCTATACACATTTCTAGTTGCTATATATGAAACAGAACACAAGGACAGATGAAAGTAAAAGTTGAACTGTAAGTAGGTCGTGGATGGCAAAAACCGTCTCGTCCAAGATTTCCCAAGAGTCCGACGAGAACATTTGCTGCAGTTTTATTCAACGTTCTGATTCATATGTTAGCAGGCAGACAGAGGGGAAGTCGAAAGTCAGATTTCACAGCGTAAAGTATCCAACCTGTTGCTTTGTATGTTCTCGGAGCGTTTACATTTCTTCTTTTCTCATATTTAATACACATTTTAGCTAAAGCTCATGCAAACTGTACGCTTTTAGCAGACTCTTCATATAAACTACTCCTTAATCTATCAATTTTAAATGCATCACATCCATAAATATTCGCTTTGGATACGCTAAAATTCTTTATGTAACACCTTCCAATTCTCCCCTCACTTAACCAATATTATCCTGATACAGGATTTATTAAATGGTAAGATTTATAATTTTATAGATATACTGTAGTAAATAAATTTCTTAAATTAAAATGAATACACAATATAAAAAGACTCACAATACTGTAAGCGAAATGGGGAAAGGCAACCTATTACTGTAAGGAAATTAGGTTCAGCTCTGTAGCGGAGGTAGTACTGGCTCCGCCAAGAGGTTCCGAGTTCGAATTTTGGCCGGGATAAGTTATCTGGATAAACTGACTTCTATCTACTCGGTACTCATTTGAGCATCACTTCATTCATCGTCCGATATGACTCAACATTGGAGGTTTTACCTTATAATGAAAGATGAATGTGTGGTAACTCTAAGCTCTATGAACCCTGTACTCATTTGAACATAATTTCATTCATCTTCCTATTTGACTTAACGTTGGAGGTTTTTTACTTGAACATCATTTCATTTATCGTCCAATATGACTCAACATTGAAGTGTTTTCCCTTATACTGAAAGATGAATGACTGCTGGCCCTAAGCTCCCTGTATCCTGTACTTTTTGAACATCATTTCATTTATCGTCCAATATGACTCAACATTAGAGGTTTTCCCCTATACTGAAAGATGAATCTCAGGTAACTCTAAGCTGTATGTACCCTGTACACATTTGAGATAATTTCATTCATAATTCGATATGACTTAACGGTTTCTCTTATCCTGAAAGATGAATATCTGCTAAGTCTAAGCTATATGTACTGAGGACTCATTTGAACATCATTTCATTCATCGTCCGATAATAATTACTTAACGTTTTCCCATATCCTGAAAGATGAATGGCTGCTAACTCTAAGCTCTATGTACTGAGGACTCATTTGAACATCATTTCATTCATCGTCCGCTTTAACTTAACAATGGAATTACCTGTAAATAGGCCACAGACCAGTTATGAAAATGGGAAAGAATTTCTTGGAATTTAATAGACAGAGTAAAAATAGTGTTACAAAAGGATATAAGAAATTTAAAATATTGTAACGTATAATGCAGGAATTTGACTGGAGTAACCGTGAAGTACGAGGAGTTATATGGATAAAAAGGCGTGTAGTTCTATAATTACCGTCTTATAATTGTTTATACTTTACAGAAGTAGAATCATCGGCAGTCCGTAGCGCCTAAAAACCGCACTGGATTTAACATATGATAGCCGCAAACATTTTATTTGTTTAGCTTTCAGTTACTACCGGCAACCTACTTTCTCATTTTTAGTACACAAAGTTATATTGCACAGTAAATTTATTAATACTTTGGATATAATACTTCAATAGTTCAAACTGAAGAAAACTCGCATCCACACAACCGCCTTGGTAAGAGGCGAGTGGTCCGACACAATTAGGTGATAAGAGGGGTCGCTGTGAGATCCTACAATATTTAGTTACAGGCGGTCAGTTGGTCACTCCGACTCAATGACAGTCAATTGTCAACAATTTCTCGAAACAAACACGCCTATATCACCATAGAAGTGAGGTTTTTTTTCTATTTTGACGTTGGACTAAGGTAACATGTTTAACCACGGTAACTGAGATAAAGTTTGCACAGTCCCAAGTCTGTACAAAAAATGAGGCAAAATATTATCTTGTAATTTTGAAATTATTTTGATTATGCTAACCGGGAATTTGTGGAAATTCACTTAACCTCTAATTTGGTAGAATTTCACGTATCACATTGTAGGAATTCGCATTGCCCGTATAAGAGCATAGAATAAATCATTAGAACTGCAATGAATGCCGAAGAAAACTGGAGAAAACCTGCATCCAGACAACGCCTTGATGAGAGGTAGGTGGTCTAACACAATTAGGTAGAACAAATTATTAGAAATGTAGGGGCTAGTTTATATTAGATTAGTTTATGTTAGGCGATAAATGGATAGAGTATGCGTGTAGGAGAACAGACTTAGGTTCGGTTAGGTAATGAGATAAATGGAATAAATCAGTAGAAGAAGCTGTCATTAATAATGTAGGTTAGAGGATATGGAGAACAATAAATGAATAGAAAAAAAAGGTCATGTGAAACGATTAAAGGAGAGAATAAATGATCATAAGATAAGAGTGTATAATGGAAATGTAGTACATAGGTTGTCTGAAAAGTTTCAGACCAAATAATGATAAGACATTTTTTCAGAAATTTCTTATTTTTCAACATAGTCTCCTTGTAACTCTACACACCTCTCCCAGCGATGCTCCCATCTCTGTAACCCGTCCAAATAGTACTCGGCGTCTTTCTCTGCAAAATAGTAGTTCACGAAGGTGATTGCCTCTTCGTTTGACGAAAATCTCTGTCCTCTGAGCGCACTTTACAGATGAGGGAACAAAAAGAAGGCGCTTTGGGCTAGATTTGGTGAGTAATTCCTGGATTTTTGCCATTGCAACCCCTGAACTGTGAGACGGTGCGTTGTCTTGGTGCAACAGATCTCCTTTTCTGCAAATGTGGCCGTCTTTCCGCAATTTCTGCCTTCAGCTTGTCAAATAATGATGCGTAGTATGCTCCTGTAATCGTTTTTCGTGTTTGAAGTTAATTAATTAGAATAACTCCATGTCTATCTCAAAAACAGTCGCCATCACTTTCCCAGCCGAAAAAAATACGGTGTTTGCTTTTTTTGGAGCCAGTTTCTCCTTTGGCGTCCACTGTTTGGACTCTATTTTTATTTCGGACTTATAATGGTGTATCCAAGTTTCATCTACAGTAATTAATCGGCGCCAATACTGATTTATTGCGCCTAAACCGCCCCAATAGAGCGTTGGAAATGTTCATTCGAACACGTTTTTGGTCTAACATGAGCAAAAGCGGCACCCAACGCGTGGACAGAATTCTCATGTCTAAATGTTGATTTAATATGTGCCAAACACGTTCTTCTGACATGTTCATGGCCTCTGTTATATCTCTTACTTTAATTCGATGGCCATCTAGTACCATTTGGTGAACTTTGGCGATATTTTCGTCGGTAGTTACAGTTTTTGAACGTCCCGAAAGTTCATCGTCTCCCAAGCTCTTACGGCCTCGTTGAAGTTCAGCTGGCGAAAATTTCACTGTGGTAAATGGTTGTACAGAGTCCCCATACACATAATCCAACTCATCTTTGATTTGCGTAGGCCTATTGCCTTTCAAAAATAAATATTTAATGACAGCTCGATACTCGATTTTGTCCATTTCCATTAAAAAAATCATATCAGCTTACTCAAATGACTGTAACATCACAACTGAGCGTCTAAAATGGCTGAAACTTCAGCGAGTAACTCAACAGATGAACAGCGAAATTCATTAGCTTTTATTTACGAGGGCTGTTCAATACACAATTATAATTTTTTACGGTCATAATTTTTCACACTAAAATTCAATTTTATTATATCCTGTTAGCTTAATGTGAAACAAACACGCCATAGTAGTTTCATTGTTGCTACTCCTGGTTCCCACCTGTGAGAATCAGGTAAGTACAGACATGTTCAGTATCGCCTACCGCTGCAATGGAGGTAACATGCAGTTAAAGTTGATGTTAGAGGAAGATCCGGAGTTTCCTTCAAACGTAATCACTGCTGATGAAACTTGGCTACATAATTTTGATCCTAAGTGTAAACAGCAAAGCTCCGTGTGGAAATCTCCTTCAACAACCCCCAAAAAAGCAAAAGTGGTAGTTTCTGCTGGGAAAGTTATGGTCATCTCATTCTTTGATATTCATGGAATGGTTTATGAGTATGTTGTACCTGCACACACATCGGTAACTGGACAGTACTACAGGGATGTCCTGAAAACATTGCAATCCATATCAGGCGCAAAAGACCACATTTCCGCGAAGCAGGCTGGACGCTGCAGCACGATAATGCCCGGCTGCATATTGCTAATGTTGCTGCCGAATATCTTGCAAAACAACAACGTGAAGTGCATCCCTCACCCTCCCTATATTCCGGATTTAGCGCCATGTGACTTTTTTCTATTCCTTAACTTGAGGAAACGTCTTCGTGGGAGGCACTATCCATCATCAGAAACAGTGGTGAAGGCTACTGAGATGATTTTTAAGGATGTCTCAAAAATGGTTTGCTGCATGTCTTAAGACTGGCAGAAATGTTGGGACAAGTGAATCCCATTTAGGGGAGACTTTTTTGAGAAGGGCCATTAAAATTATGAGGATGAGTATAGGTACGTCGTAAAAAAAGTGATAATTCTATATTGAACAGCTCTCGTGCGATTGCTGCCATCTTCATGTTGAGGTCAGAAACTTTTCAGAGCACCCTCGTAAGTATAACAGAAAGCGCAACCCTTAACCCACGCAAAAGCAACACAAACTAATTTAAACCGAGATGACTAAAAATAATGCTGTAAAACCTCACAAGGGAGAAACATTTTATAAAAGACACAATTAGGCAGTGACCCAGTTCTGTCCTTTATCGACTCACCATTTAGAAAGATAATCTTCTCAATTAATAAAAAATGACGGTGCAGTGATTACTATTGTTAGCAGTTCTCTTTTATACAATTATTCAACCTGTACTGCTGACAAACTTGATCCAAAAACTGTTTACATGAGGGTCATTTGAAGGTATTGATATCCAGATACTTCTGTTGAATATATCTATAGTGAATGAGTAAGATTTAAGGCCGCGTTGTCAGCTAGTTCATTCAGTGTAGGCCGGGCTTTGACCCGCGACCTTGGGATCAGTAAGCCAACGCATAACCAACTGAGCCACGAGGACTGGTGCTAAATTTAAAATTAGAGTAGAGTCATTCAGAAGTTCAATCACTGTTTCGTTTAATAAATTTGCAGCTGCAGCTTTCGATAAGGGCAATGAAGTAAACAAATATAGCACAGGATAATCGATCGTTGCTTTTTAAGTTGCAATTGTCATCTGTTTAGCTGGCTTTTGTCTTTATCCTGTACCGGACTATTTATGTTCCGTGGAGTATCAACTGTTTTATCCACTCCATTGCTAACATTTCTTCATACGAGGGTTGTTCAATAAACAATGTTAATAATTTCTTACGGTCATAATATTTGCACTAAAATTCAATCTTATTATATTCCGTTAGCATAATGTGTATCAAACACGCCGTAGTAGTTTCATTGTTGGTACTCCTGGTTCCCGCACGTGAGAACCAGGCAAGTTCAGACATGTTCAGTATCACCTACCGCTGCAATGGAGGTAACACGCGAGGAACAATATGCGGCTTTGAAATTCTGCTTTCGTCTCAACAAATCTTCCGTTGAGGCCTATACAATGTTACTGGAGGCCTATGGAGAATCTGTTCTTCCCTACAGCACAGCTCGAAGGTGGTTTAAAATGTTTAAAGAGGGGAGACAATCGATTTCAAAGGATGGTGGACCTGGTACTCCAGTTACTGCTCTTACGGAAGAAAACATGATAGCTGCTGCCATTGTGAGAGAGGATCGACGTATTACCTTAAGATAACTTTCTGAAATAGTGATCACTTAATTGTGTGCCACCCGCACGTTGGTGACAGAAACTTTACACATGAGACGTGTTTGTGCACGATGGGATCCAAGACTATTGATTCCCGAACAAAAGGACATTCGCATGCAGGTCTGCATGGAGTTAAAGTTGATGTTAGAGGAATATCCGGAGTTTCTTTCAAACGTAATCACTGCTGATGAAATTTGGCTACATCATTTTGATCCTGAGAGAAAACAGCAAAGCTAAGTGTGGAAATCTCCATCACCAACCACCCGAAAAGCAATAGTGGTTGATTCTGCTGGGAAAGCTATGGTCATCCCACTCTTTAAGATTCATGCAATGGTTTATCAACAAGTTGTACCTGCACACACATCAGTAACAGGACAATACTACAGGGATGTCCTGAAAACATTGCAAATCTATATCAGGTGCAAAAGACCATATTTCCATGAAGCAGGCTGGATGCTGCACCACGATAATGCGCCGTCATTAATTGCCAATGTTGTTGCTGAATATCTTGCAAAAATAAACGTGAAGTGTATCCCTCACCCCTCCTATAGTCCGGATTTAGCCCCATGTGACATTTTTATATTCCTTAACTTTAAGAAATGCCTTCGGAGAAGGCGTTATCCATCATCATAAGCAGTGATGAAGGCTGCGGAGGCGATTTTTAAGGATGTGTCGTCTCTTACAGAAGAAAACATGAAAGCTGCTGCTGCCATTGTGAGAGAGAATCGACGTATTACCTTAAGATCTCTTTCTGAAATACTGAACATTTAATTGTGTGCCACCCACACGTTGGTGACAGAAACATTACACATGAGACGTGCTTGTGCGTCATGGATTCCAAGACTGTTGATTCCCGAACAAAAGTACATTCGCATGTTTAGCAAACCATCATTTTGTATATTCAAAAGTCTAAGAACATCTTTCATGAGATTTTTTAGGTACTGTTGCAAAAATGTCATCAACATAGCGATACCAAACTTTGAATACCTGGAAAAGTTTTTGTGATATGAGTTTCCAAAGTTCTCATAATAAATCTGCCAAGAAGGGAGACAATGGGTTGCCCATACCTAGGTGCGTTTTTTTATAGATCTGTCCATTAATGCTAAACAAATTTTGATTAATAGAAATTTTTGTAAGTTGTGAAAGTTCTTCTATTTCTTCAGAAGTTACTTGTATCGATTCCAGCCATATTTTGAGAAGTGGAATAAGCTCCTTGGTAGGTATAATTGTATATAAAGAAATGATGTCAAAGGAAACTAAAGCATCTGTAGAGCTGATCTTTGTGTCCTTCAGGAGATTTAACAATTCAAACGAGTTTCTGATACTTAAATTTTCAAATTTGGGAAGGATGTGAATATTTGAACCATCCGTTTTGATAGTTGGTAAGTGGGTGCATTAATGTTATTAATTATTGGTCTGAGGGTAATTTCAGGTTTATGTATTTTGGGTAAACCATATATGTATGGTATTTTGGACTGTCTATTTTATTATTCATTTTATCTTTTCTGGGCATGATTTTACTATTTTTAATTGCTAACTCGATGGATTTGCATGCTCTTTTAATGGGTCGTTTTCTAGTTTAACAAATTCTTTTCCTTTTAAAAGGTTGTTGATTTTTTTTGCGATAGTTGCGATTGTAATAAATCTGAATTCTATGAGTTCTTGGAGTACAGAGCAAAAAATACCATCATTTTGAATATTATATTTTACTGAATTTGGTTTAACTAACTATAGATAGACTGCAAAGTGCAGTTGGTGTATGCATGAATGAGCATAGTCTTCTGCCCTCCTCGCCATCCAAGCAAAACATGACTCCCACCCCTCTATACGTTGACCAGTGCTGTGCTACTTGTGCCCTGGAAAAGAGGAGAGGCAACCTAAACTGACAGGAGAGGGGGAAAGCTCGAGAGCTTCAGTTTTGGTAAGCCACGCCTTCAACTGCATTTTGTTTGCAGTTAACCTATACAAATATTTTTTTAATTTTTTTTTACTTCACTGTTAATCAATTCCTCCAATCCTGCATAAATCTTTCTTGTTAGAAATAATAATTTGCCATCATTTATTATGTATTTTCCTCTACAGAAGTGATGATCAGTTTCAGATGACCCATGTCATCTTTGTGCAGTACCTGAAATATAGGAGCATCATATAAATAATGGGTGTATCATTAAAATTTAACAGAATGTTGTACTAAATTGATAGACAAGATATACTGATTTCGTTTCTTTAGTATAGGAGACTATAACATGCCATTTTTGTAACCTGATATAAGGAAACACTTATCATACTTCCAGTAAAAAGGCTTATTTGGAAAGCAGCAACTTTTCATAATAAAGAAACTGCAAATAATAGGAACAACTTTTGCATGTCACTGGGTAGTAACGACAGTAAACATTTAATGTCAGGTTTACGGAGGACAAATATGAGGTACGTTCAAGTTATAACACTTTGCTCTTTTTTCACATTTGGGACAAGAGAGGAACCTCTGTTTGTCTTTTAAATACACGTGGACTCTTTGTGAATGTGTGACAGATGGCAGCACTGTACAGTGCATAGAACTCTAGTGGCAGTCGCGAGAGTTAGGAGTGTTTTTGATACCTAAAATGGCGACTTGCTCATTGCAAGAAAAACGTGTAATCGTTCGTTTTCTCCATTTTCATGGTGTGATAACTATTGAAATTCATTGCCAGTTGAGTGAGGCATGTAATGATGGTACCATGGATGTGTGTAATGTGCGTTCCTTAATGATTATGTTGTACATTCCTCTAGCTTGCGTTCTTTTCTTGGGAAATCAGTAGGGTATCCCCAGGAGGAAGGATGAGGCGAGAGGAGACATATGGTAGCGACACAAAGAATCATGACAGAGTAGAGTGCAGGGTCCTTACTATTTATCAGTTACAAACTCCCTGGCAGGCCAGTACAACTGGCATGCCATCCTATTACTGAGGTCCTGAAATGGCCCACCAGACCGACGCTGGGAACAGAGATCGTCCTACTGGAGGAGGAACTGTTTACCAGGATCATATCATCCTTCTATGCAGCACCGAGACACCCACTGACACTTCCACCCTGAAAGAGATCACTAGGAGAGAGGATGAAATGGAGGAACAGTAAATTCACGGAAGGTAATTAAGTCACCTAACATTTACCTAGCGAATCGAGAAAATCCCTGAAGAAATTATGGGTCAAGTAGGTCGGCCATCAGAATCAAACCCAGTTTCCCAAATGCAGGCCACAGACAAACTCACCTGAGCCATCCTGTTTGATGTTTTTAATAGGAATTAGTTATTCATTTTTTGTCACTTGAACATGCAAACAGAATACAATTTTAAGGCTGCAATGCAACCAGTCCGTTAAAACATTTGACTGTCACTTAAAGTCCACTGTATACCCTTATAATTAAAATAAGATAATGTTTATCTTGAAGTACATAGAGCAATAAGTATTTGTACAAGGGTAGAGAAAGTGCTATATACATCTCATAACGACCACAACATTTGACTGTCACTTAAAGTCTACTGTATTCCCTTGTAACTACAATAAGATAATGTTTATCTTGAAGTAGATAGAGCAGTAAGTGTTTGTATAAGAGTACAGAAAGTTATGTATACATCACATAACAACCAAAACATTTGACTATCACTTAAAATCTACTGTATTCCCCTGTAACTACAATAAGATAATGTTTATCTTTAAGTAGATAGAGCAGTAAATGTTTGTACAAGAGTAGAGAAAGTCATGTATACATCTCATAACGACCAAATCATTTGACTATCACTTAAAGTCTACTGTAGTTATACCTCACATACACAGGGCGCCACTGGGTCAGTTTGACAGACGACATCATATAGTTTGACTCCAGACTAGCTCATATCCATAGTTATAGGTCAGTAGCTTGTTGAGTTTTTGAATTGACAGCATTTTAAACCAGAAAAGTGTAGAGGTTTTACGAAAATGGAAGATTTGGAAAAACGAGCAGTGATTAAATACTTCCATTTGAAAGACTTAACGCCTACAGAAATCAAGGAGGAAGTGGACAGTACATTGAAAGACTCTGTCCCTTCATAGTGTAACCCCGGTGGTAGGCTCGCGAAGCCGATGAAAAATGATGGCCGATCGTTACCGGAAGTGAGAGACAGATGAGAGTATTTGTTAGAGGAAAAATAAACTGTTTAAGGTTAGCTAGCAAACTGTAATGGTGAATAGTGTATTTCGAGGAAAGTAAAGTGTAGTTATTGTGTTCCGTAACCTCGTTTTATTATTTCACGAACCCACAAAGTCACAACTGGTATCAGGTACGGGATAACTACATCACCGAACATTATGGCCATGGAATCGGCATTGGAAATGCTTTTGCAGAAGATGAACGAATTAACAGCGAAGTCGGAAGCGGCAAATAACAACTTGGCCGCGAAGATGAACGAGTTAAAAACAAAAACAGAAGCGGCAAATAACAACCTGGCCGCAGAGTTGAAAGAAATAAAGACCGAATTGACTACAGAAAAGAAGGCAGCGAACGACAGTCTGGCCACGGAAATGAAGGAGGCGAACGAGGTCCTCGCCGCCAATTTGAGGAACAGTTGGCCGGCGTGAGGGATGACGTGACGGAGCTGGGCAAGCGGATGGGCCAAGTGGACGAGCGCGTCGAAGACCTGGCGAACCGCTTCAATGACCTAGAGGAAAAGGCCGACAATAGCGTCAAGTCCCTGAACGCCATGGTGGAGGACGTCGTCGGCAGGAGACTGAAGGATTTGAAGGCTGACGCACCGGGACGCGACACAACTTCGGCGCGCATCAAACCTCCGAAATATGACGGCGCGTCAACATTCGAGGTCTTCCGCCGCCAGTTTGACACAGTGGCCAAGCACCACAGATGGTCACCGGAGGAGGAGGCCACACAGCTAATGGCCAGCCTCCAGGGACGGGCCGCGGAAGTCCTAAACGCGGTGCAGACGACGGTGGTGCCCAAGGACATCTGGCAGGCCCTGGAGAATCGCTTCGGGAACCGCCGCTTAGCCGCAGCATACCGCAGCCAGCTAAAGGCAAGGTCACAGCAGCCGGAGGAGACGCTGCAGGAGTTCGCGATGGCGATTGAGCAGCTGGCTAGCAAGGCCTTGGTTGACCTGCCACTGGAGTTCGTATCCCGGGAAGCCGCCTACAATTTTGTTGACGGGGTACGGGACACGGAGATTCGTCAGCGCCTAATGCTCGGCGATTATAAAAACATCCACGAGGCGCTGACAGCGGCATTAAGGATGGAGGCGGCCAAGGTAGCATCTATCCCGATGTCGAGAACGAGGGTTGTCCGCTGCGCCGGAGACAGAAAAGCAGCTGAGGGACTCCGGCGAACACCTAGGGGCCTGTGTTGGGGGTGTGGACAGCCCGGACACCTGCGGAGAGACTGCCCACACTAGGAAGAGCAGCCGGAAAACGAGTAAGGGCCGTCGTGGAGAGGGGCACGTCGGCGCCATTACCACCATCCACTCGAGTGAATATCCGCGCCGTCAGCCGGCGGATGAATGACAACCTCATCGCGGACGGTTGGGTAAGAGGAAAGCCGTGCCACGTGCTGGTGAACACCGGGGCGGCCGTGACCATCATCAGACCTGAAGTGGCGAAGGGTTTACCGACGAGGAAACCGAGCCAACCATACCAGCTTGTGACGGCATCGGGCGACACCATGCCTGTGCAGAAGGAGGCCCTGCTGGAGCTGAACTTAGGACGGAGTGCCGTGCGTCTGTGGGTGTTCGTCGCGAAGGTGGCTGAGGAGGTGATTCTGGGACTGGATGCCCTCAGTAGCCACGAGGCGACGGTCGACGTCGGCAGGAAGGTCCTGAGGCTCAACGGAGAAGAGGTTATACTCCGTCAACCAGAAGAGCGCCTTGGAATTGTCAGGGTCGTCTTCAGTGAAGATGTGGTTGTCCCCGCGAGGAGCGAAGTGATAGTGACGGCGCGACCGGAAAGCCAAACAGCAGGTGGGGTTCAGAGGAAGCAGGAGTACTTCACCTTGGAACATCGCGAGGAAAGATGTTGGTGGTACACCTGGATCGCCTGGCCCGCTACGAAGGCGCTGTTCGGGACGACCAGCCTTGAGGAGGGAGCAGTGTCTCCCTGGTGGTAGGCTCGCGAAGCCGATGAAAAATGATGGCTGATCGTTACCGGAAGTGAGAGACAGATGAGAGTAGTTGTTTGAGGAAAAATAAACAGTTTAAGGTTAGCTAGAAAACTGTAATGGTGAACAGTGTATTTCGAGGAAAATAAAGTGTAGTTTTTGTGTTCCGGAACCTCGTTTTATTATTTCACGAATCCACAAAGTCACAATATACAATGATTATAGTAGAGTTTAAAATGGGACGTACGAGTGCTAGTGTTGAGCCTCGCTCTGGACGTCCTGTGGAAGTCACAGCCCTAGAGATCATTGAAAAAATTTATCGTTTAGTACTGGAAGACCACAGATTAAAGTTGTTTGAGATAACAGAGGCTGTAAACGTATCAAAAGAACGTGCAGGTAATATTTTAAGTAATGCTTTGAGTTTTCACAAGGTCTGAGTGCCGCGTTTGTTGACACCTGATCAAAAGCTGGAACGAAAAACTGTTTCTGTTAAGAATTTGGAATTCAACCGTAAAAATCTCAGTGAATCTTTGAGATGGCTTATTACCATGGATGAAACTTGGATACGTCACTACACTACAGAAAGAAAATCACAGTCAAAACAGTGGACTGCGCCAGGTGACCCAACTCCAAAACAGGGAAAGCCAATTTTATCAGCTAACAAGGTTATAGCGAGTGTTTTCTGGGATGCACAGGGAATTATTCTTATTGACTGCTTGGAAAAGGGTAGAAGTATCACTGGTGACTACTGCAACGTTTTAGTGATGAGGTGAAAAAGAAAAAGACCTCATTTGGCAAAGAAAATAATCTTGTTCCTTCACGACAATGCTCCGGCCCATCGTTCGGTCATTTCATTGGGGAAAAATATGCGATTTAAAGTCCAAATTGCTTGACCATCCGTCTTATTCAGCAGATCTAGCACACAGTGACTAACACCTGTCCCGAACCTCAAAAAATGCCTTGAAGGACGAAGATTTGAAAGCAACGAGATCATTGATATGGTAAACAGCTATTTTGAAAACCATGATAAATCGCACTACAGAGATGGTTTAATTAAATTAGAACACCGATATAACAAATGCATTAGCCTTTCTGGAGACTATGTTGAGAAATAAGAAATTTTTATTTTCGATACTTATCACCCGATCCTTCTATGATGAAAGTTGATTCCACAAACTTCTAATGCCTCCCCTTGCGATTTATTTATGGTCTTCAGAAAGGCCAAACGCGCGGGAAATTGTAGACTCTTTAAATCAAAAAGTAAATCCGTTGAAGTCATCGGAATACCAGTACCAAGATATCCTCTCCTAAGTACTTTCCCTTGATGTTGTCTCGATGACGTTACTCATAAACTTTTTTACAGTTCGTCTCGTTCCATTGCTCAGTGATGGTCACAGCATGGTCAAAACTGATCCTACTTTTAATTTTAAATTGTGAGGTGGGAGTTCAGGCAATTCTAATGAATTTAAAATCTCAGTGAGATAGTTGACTACGTCATTCTGATTTATGAGTGTGTCAACTGATTTGTACGAAAACAACTTACCCGGAAGAAACAGACACTTTAGAACGCTATTCTAACATACCAACACGACTATTAGCATTACCTGCGCCTTGCTGCTCATCAGTGCGGTCAGCACATAACGTAGCTCATTGTCTTCTGCTTGACATAATAAATAGGTTTCCGCGAACTTCACAGTCACAAAGGAATTCAATTAATTTTGTGTCAATTCAATTCATATTCACGAATTCATAAACACAAATTATAAAGAAGGTATCCAAGAATTTACCAATATTTGACTGCAATTATCTGTGGTCAAATATTTATAGCATTATAGCGCGTTCAGAAATTAATTTTGTGTCTAATCTTCGAAAGGTACATATATCATCATTCATCAATCTGCATAAAAATACATTCTTGATAACAAAGGATAAACGTTATTTAATAAAAGATAGTAAGTGAAATAGTTTTGAAGACTCTGGCAAGGAGTGGAATATCTTTCTGCTTTGTAATGCTTTTGTTTATCGCAAACAAAAGAAGGTGCATGTGTCCCGTAAGAGTTTGCGTCTGTACTTTTATATTTAGTTAATAACCCGGTCCATTATCACTTCAGGTTTCTTTCTCACCTTTTATACCTTCCTTGGACTTACACATATATTTCAAAACCAAAATTAGGCAAATCGGTTCAGCCGTTCTCGAGATTTCGTGGTACTAGGTCACAGTTAAAACGTCACGTGCCTCACGCTAGCGAAAATCGCAGGTCGGTGAAACACTGTGCCGCGGGCTGTAGCTGTTTTTAAACATACCGACATACTCCACGGTAGCTTGTTACTATTAAGAATTTCTTTGGCTTATGAACCTGCTATAAAGAAGTTATTATTTAGTTATTTGTTTTTGGGTGTTAAAAGCGTTCCAACATTTCATAATAACAGTCGATAACGACAAATAAGCTCGTGGACATATGCAACTTAAACCTTTCAGAGGGAAGTTAATGTTAGTGAGACTGTGGATGGAAGCACTAAATGATAAAGACAACAGAGAGCAATATCAAAGAATTGTAGATAAAGTTAACCCAAACTAAATGTCTTATTTAATGGTACAAGCATTTTATTTCACTGTGCTTAATAATGCTAAATAAAGAATTTGTAATTGAAAAGGAAGCTGTTGATTTTACAGTAACTGGTTGAAAGTACAATTAAGATCACAGCAAAATGAGCAATCTGGAACTATCCGAGTCATTAGTCGACTTTTTCACAAGTAACTGCCCTTTGCCCCATTACCTGAAAGCGAAGCTAGTCACTGATATAGTGACCAGTGTCTTCCCAACAAGTTTTGAGTATCGCACACCACTGGTTCCTGCGATGCCTAATCACAAAATAATGTAATATTTAATTATGCATAAAATTATACGTAAGAGAATTTCGAAGCTGCGACACAGAAATTTGGACTAGTTAAGTTAAAAATTACGAAACAGCTATAATCGTTCGGTGTCGTTTCCAAACAACCGGTATATATATGCTTATTGTTGGTGCCTGTTTGATTCATTTTTCGTGCCTATATGCTTGCTTATTTCACCATTTGTTTGTGCTTACAAAACCGGGGCCATGATGTTCCGCCAGCGTGACGTAACGCGATAGCCAGACCTCAGTTCCTCATCTAAAAGAGGAAGGTTCTGATGATATTATCAGTATAACAAATAAGATAAACAATGACACACGGCACACAATTTTCTTTCAACCTGATTCCTTTCTGTCAGTGTATCTTATTCTAGTATATGATAGATGCTCCCCCATGACCACGTTTGTCAGGATACTGCTTTTGTTGGTGTTTGGTGTAGATGTCGCTCATGGAAAGGTCTGTACAGGATTCTGTCCAGCGACGTGCATCAATGAAGATGTCGAATGTCCACAAAACTACTCCATAGTTCTCAAAGCATCAGGTGGTGGTTGCTGTCCAGGATGCCAACGGGTCCATCGTAAGTCCAAAAACCTTCAGTTTAAGGGATTTTTAAATGGTATATCTTTGAGTATGTTTTTATATGGAAATCGAGTATCTCGTACCTTTAAATGGGACGACCTTGAACGCCGTGAGATCAGCAACCTATCGGATTACTGCAGTGTTATCTTATTGCATTTCCCGTAAATGAGCTAAGACGAATTCCAGTGAATCCATCTATGGTAAATACTATTTGCACTAAGAAAAAAATTCATATTTTGCAAAAAGTGATCCATAAAGAAGGTAGAGAGTAATCTTTCTAACATAACCGCAAAACCCCGCATTTATAGCTCAAATAGCTTTCCTAATACAAATAAATAAAATACCAGGTGAGTCACCTGCCCCTAATTATTTCTGAAGGTATGCAACGTGCTAAGCGACATTTGTGACTTATGTCTTTCTTGAATGCCTTCTAATGGATGGTTTGCAGAACAGTTTATAGAGGAAGGGTAGATAACTCAGTGCATAAGTGTCGTATGGGACAGAAAGCAATCACTACGTCGATTCCAAAATGACCATATCCAGATACACAGAGCTGCAGTAGCAATCATTAACGTACATTCACACACACCTTAAAACACGCCTCTGAAGGAACAACCTATCATATACATCAGTTGACAATAACATTGGAACACAAAATGACAGATCTACACAGTGGGACCAATTGGATTCAATGAATTCTTCAGCCAACACGTGTTTTCGTTGTACAATCATGTCAACAGATACTAAGTTTTAGATTAATTGATTTCGCTTCTGTCACAACATAGGGTAGGGCAGTTTTTAGCTCAAAATTTTAAAACTACCAAAACGAGCTCAAAACACGATATGAGGCTGTAAAAAGCATGTAAAATTTCGAGGTGCGTTCTGAGGTCATTGATTACTTATTCATATAGACACCTTCCCTTGTATACTGGTTACCTCGCTACTCTGCCACTGAAAGCTGGGTTCAAATCCTTCGTGCTCACCTCAAACATTTTATTACCTTTTGCTTTCTCTTGGGGCCTATAATGTCATATTATAATACAAATAACATTTTATAACATCATAGGTGTTTACAAAATAGAATGATATCGATGTTTTTCACTGGTAGATAGTTATAAATGTATAGTTCGTAGTAGATATTTTATAATGGTCGGTATTGTGCTTGACCCATTCAACCAAGTTTCAAACATTTCACAAATGCAAGGTGAAATATATGATTATTACATTTAATGTCATCGACATGCTCACAAAAAAATAAGGGCAGCTACGTAACATGGTTTACAACACCAAATACGGTACAGATTATAAGGGTCACAGAGTTAAACACGATCCCTAATTAAAGTTAGATAGCCCGTAGTTACTCTTTAAGGTGGTCCGCATTCGGGAGGTCCGGGTTGGATTCCCGTGGCCCATCTACCTGACCCATGGGTTTTCCGGGGAGTTTCCCAGGTCACTAGGCGAATGCTGGGTAGGTTAATTACATCCCCGAATTTCCTGTCCCTCCATTTCATCTCCGTTATTTCTCTTAGCTGGTGGTCTCTTTCAGGATAGAAGTGTCGGCGGGAGTCTCGGCGGTACAAGGCAGGATGATATGCCCTTAGGTAAACTACTTTCTTCTCCGGTAGGTCGGTTGACGATCTCCCCGCCACTGCTGGGTCCACTTCGGGACCGCTAGTCCGGGACCATTGGGGCTCGGCTGCTGGGCTCGTTGCCGTCCCGCAGTAGGGGAGCGTGGCCGTTGTCCTGGCTTCTCGGGGCAAGTCTCTAAGTAAGTTGTAGGGATCCTGCCCTCTGCATTGTCGCGGCTCCTTGGGATGGCCGCCCTCTGTCTCCTCTCGCTTCATATTTCCTCCCGGGAATGCCCTACTTGGGGGCATAGGCACAATGGGCGCGGCATGATGACCTATGTATCGAATCCGTAGTGACATTCTACTCCTACCCTTTAAAGGGCAAGAGCGTCTCCTAACTGCCGGAAGAGTGAGCTCGGCAGGACTTATATGGTGAGCTAATCCCTGTAGATCCCTAATTATCTGATTGTAATTCTTGTGTTTTTGGCTCACAAGAGAACGAATAGCAACAATAAATAAATTACTAACTAAAATACAGAAAATAAACGATAATAGAATGAAAAAATTCTAACTCAATGTGACGTCGTTTCCAACCTAGCCCTCGCATTGCCATATTCCAGAGGCTAACCACCTTGACCAGCCACCACGTACTCTATGTACTCTTTGAGAAAACATTCGTTTATCACTTAGCTAGTATATGCATGAAAAACCGTAATTTACATCAGCTTTTTGCAGCTGCCTGGGGTTCATTCAGGGCTGCATGTATTAATGCTGGGTGTGTATAGTACCGAATAGAACGGTAAAGCTACAATAACGCCTTTAGTACTAAAAAGTAAATGTTTTCACATTAGAGTATAAAGTGTGTTACAGGAATAAGAATAAATAGGGGCAGGTGACTCACCTTGTATTACAACAATGCATCCCAACATTAGCACTATAACGACCATAACTATTAGTTGGCATCTATGTGTGTACATTCATTTGTAATTACTCAGAACTGAAATGTAAACCCACCTTGGTAGCGTAGATGGTAGTGCGTCTGCCTCATGTTTAAGAGGTCCTGAGTTCGAATCTCGATCAGGGTGAGTTACCTGTGTAAGGTTTTATCCGGTGTTTTCCCATATCCTTAAAGACGAACATCGGGTAACTCTAAGCTCCATGGACCCCTGATTCATTTGAGCACCATTTCACTAATATCATTCATTGTCCAATATGACTTAACATTGGTGGACATCAATTAAAAAAACTTAAAAAAATTAATCTACCGACATGATATGCCAAAGGAATTACGTTGGAGCCCATTTTCATACATTTACATATCATTTATCATAAACTAAAGACATAACAATGACGAATTGTCTCTTGTCATAAGGGACATTCACAGCGATATGGATGAGCCAAAGGAAGTACCATTAGAAAAATAGATAATTCGTAAGCTATTATTTGAACATTTAAAATATGCTAATATTGACGCTTCAGTTTTGATTTCAACATACAACTTAGAGTTATCAGACATTCATCTTTCAGGACAAGAAAAAACCTCCATTGGACGATAAATGGAATGATATTCCAATGAGTACAAGGTACAGAGAGCTTAGAGTTACCAGACACTCATCTTTCAGGATAAGGGAGAACCTCCAACGTTAAGTCATATCGGACGATGAATGAAATCATATTTATATGAGTAAAGGGTACATAGAGCTTAGAGTTATCATACATTCATCTTTCAGGATAAGAGAAACCCTCCAACGTTAAGTCATACCGGACGATGAATGAAATCATATTCAAATAAGTACAGGGTACATAGAGCTTAGAGTTACCAGACATTCATCTTTCAGAATAAGGGAGAACCTCCAACATTAGGTCATATCAGACGATGAATGAAATGATGTTCAAATGAGCACAGGGTACATAGAGCTTAGAGTTACCAGACATTCATCTTTCAGGATAAGGGAGAACCTCCAACATTAGGTCATATCAGACGATGAATGAAATGATGTTCAAATGAGTACAGGGTACATAGAGCTTAGAGTTACCAGACATTCATCTTTCAGAATAAGGGAGAACCTCCAACATTAGGTCATATCAGACGATGAATGAAATGATGTTCAAATGAGCACAGGGTACATAGAGCTTAGAGTTACCAGACATTCATCTTTCAGGATAAGGGAGAACCTCCAACATTAGGTCATACCGGACGATGAATGAAATGATGTTCAAATGAGTACAGGGTACATAGAGCTTAGAGTTACCTGACATTAATCTTTCAGGATAAGGGAAAACCTACAACGTTAAGTCATACCGGACGATGAATAAAGAGATGTTCAAATGAGTACAGGGTACATAAAGCTTAGAGTTACCTGACATTCATCTTTCAGGATAAGGGAAAACCTCCAACGTTAAGTCATACCTGACGATGAATGAAATGATGTTCAAATGAGTACAGGGTACATAAAGCTTAGAGTTACCGGACATTCATCTTTCAGGATAAGGGAAACCTCCAACGTTAAGTCATATCGTACGATGAATGAAATGATGTTCAATGAGTACAGGGTACATAAAGCTTAGAGTTACCTGACATTCATCTGTCAGGATAAGGGAAAACCTCCAAAGTTAAGTCATACCGGACGGTGAATGAAATGATGTTCAAAGGAATACAGTGTATATAAACCTTAGAGTTACCAGATATTCATCTTTCAGGATAAGGGAAAATCTAAAACGTTAAGTCATATCGGACGATGAATGAAACGATGTCCAAAGGAATACAGTGTATATAAACCTTAGAGTTACGAGACATTCATCTTTCAGGATAAGGGAAAATCTAAAACGTTAAGTCGTATCGGACGATGAATATAATGTTTAAATGACCGCAGGGTTAATGGAGCTTAGAGTGACCATTCATCTTTCGAGATATGGGAACACCCCGGAGAAAACATTTTCTTGGACGAGAAATCTAAAATTACTCTTTGTAAATAGGCATTATGAAATAAAGTCATCAGTTATAAAATAAATGCATTGTCATTACCAATTAACTTTGTCGTAATGTTGGGCTCCCGTTACACGAGCGTCATCCGATCTGATATTCGTCAAAACATGTTTCAATTATAATTGCATTTATATGAATATAGCCATTTTAAAATCATATATCAATTAAAAAGGAGATTGATATGTTATCCTGTATTGAGTCGATTGGCACATTATGAAAATCATTTATTATGAGGTCGGATTTAATTACTTTAGAAAATACAACATTCAGCAACGGTTATTTAAAGAAGAGATGATTTTATGCATTCTGCTAGATCTGTAGTGGATAAAGAACAGTTTTCGATTCTGTAAATGTTCCCGTGTGTATTGTATGCTTGTGTACCTACTTGTGTACTTAGTAGCGTGGTGGTAACGTGTGTACTTCACCTTGAAAGATCCCGTGTTCGAATTTGCGTCATAGTTAGATCTGTATAACGTTCTTCTATCCGCCAACATTGGGAATACATATCATTAATTTATGCTTTTGTTGGTGAAAGGAGGCCTTAAGCATGAATAATCTCAGCAATGAGTCGAATTATCTCTAGCAGAGTCAATATAGCAAATCAAATATAAGAATAAAGATAAAGTTTGCTTGACGAAAATACATTACTCTTCTACTCGTGGCCTACTTTAATACAGTGTCAAATACATTACCCGTATACTATAATCTCTTTGACTATCGAGTACCTCGAAGAGGTTTAGTCCGATGCTCCATTTTTCATTAATTATCTGAAAACAAGAAACAAACAGACATATACAATGTAAAATATTATATAATATACAGTGGGATTAAAATAGACCTGAATCAATTCAATAGGCCACAACTTTTGAACCAATAGTTGAACATGCGTGCAAATTTGAAAAAAATATAACACACAATTGGGAGATTACATTACACTATTTACATCTCAGAGAAAACTTTGGAAGTGTCCTCCACCAGCATATATCCATATTTGCACTCGTGTCACCATATTCTCTGAAGTTTTACGTAGAGTATCCTGGCTAATGTTACTTACTTATTTCGGTTCGAATGGATTCTTTGAGAACGTAAATTGTCCGTGGCCTATTGTTGTACACTATACTTTTAGATATACCCACAAGAAAAACTCCGGTGAGGTTAGTTCAGGGGATCTGGGGGGCCACAGACCTCTTGAGAGTATTCGATTATCAAAGAAAATGGTTACAAGTTCCATAGTGTCATTAGATGTATGGCACGTTGCTCCATCCTTCTGGAAATAGCCTACTCTCAGTTCGATATCATCCAGCTGCTCCACAAAAGTCTTGAAGATACCCATATATACTTCAGTGTCTACAGTAATATCAATGAAAATGGGACCAACGAATCTGGAAGCTGACACCGCGCGCATTACTCCATCCTCTTCATCATGCAGTGGTGTTTCGTGGATCACTTGGAGGTTTACAGCAGCAATGTCTGGTGCTTTGTGTGTTTTTGTGGCCTAACAGATGAAACCATGCGTCATCTGTAAACCACGTTATGGGGAGAATGTCTGGACGTGTAATAAGAGTACCCTGAAACCATCCACAGTAATTGATTCGTTTATCGTAAACTGCTTCTTTCAGTTGTTGCACCATATGCACTCTGTAGGGTCGTAATCCCAATTTCCTCGAAGCTCTTTGACATGTTCCATATTGTCGCGGCAACGGGCATAAAAGTTTCGGCACAAATGGATAACAGAGGGATAGTGTTTCACGGATATAAAGAGCTTGCATAAGCAGTTAAAAATAGCGCGAGATTAAGGTCTGCCGAAACAAACAATTTAAGATAAATGGAAATTTCTGATGACGTCTTGGTTGATAGCGATTATTCGGTATCTTCATTGTTCCGGAAATATCTAGAATTTATTAATGAAATATTTAAGAAAGTGACGACTCGCCAAGGGTCAGTCGCGAGAGTCGTAAGCAGCAAACAGCTGTAGAGTGTTGTTGTAACGTGAGCTAATTGTCATCGTCCTTGTTAGATTGTGTTGTATGTGATGTAATGTTGTTACGTGAGAACTGAACAGTGTATTTCTACGGAAATAAAGAACATTTGCAATATCTGAAACTCGGACTTTTAATCCTACGAACCCACAAAGTCACAATATCAGTACCCTGATCGACGCAACGATTTCTTTGGAGAATTCAATAGCCTTCTGCGAACATCTGTAACAGTCCCTGCATTCAATAGCGGTCTATGTTCTCCCCTCTCACTAATGAGTATACCAGTTGTCTCTAGCTTTCTTACGACCCTTTGTAGGAACATCGCGTACATTAAGTTCTATTTCAAATTTCCGTTGTATTGTTACCAAGTAATTTGTCTTCCAATATGTTTTCAAAATGTAAACACGCTCTTGAAGTGAGTACTGGATGCTGCCGTTAGAACTGCACGTTTAATACTGTCAATTATCAAAAATTGTCAGAGATGTCAATTCTCCCAGAGCCACTGAGATCATTGAAACAAATTTGTACATTCCACGAGCTGTCGAAGGGAAATTATGGCCAGTTAAATTGGTTCATATTTGTACGGATCGGGCTGTATTATATTTTGATAATTCACAGTTCAAGTCTACATTTGTTCAGCTAACAGATAAAATTAGTGTGGGACTAGCGAGGTTTGAGGTTTATCTTGCTAACGCCTCGGGCATTACATTTTTCACTCGCTAATAAATGTCAACTTACTTTACAAGTTGCATAAATATTTTCTGAGGTTTCCGTTATCCTCAAAGACGAAAGCCCCAAATCTTCAAGCTTTATGGAGTATGGGCTCATTTTAGCATTCACTCCGCCCCCCCCAAAAAAAATGTTACTCCAAAACGAGTACTTGGTTAAATACCAAAAGTGACACTTAAGTTCAGCATCTTCCAGGATGCGACATGAAGGCACTTGAGAAAAAAACAAGAAATATCCTTCTAACTCAAACTATCTACTCGATATACAGAAAAAGAGTCTGCTCTTCTATTTTTTTAAAAATAATAGTTCTAACAATGTTGAGCTTGGATGAGAACTCCTAAGAGGGATAAGACGTAAGGAAAAGGGAATTTGTGAATGGCGTGGTGGAAAAGAAAGCATAGCACACTATGCGAAGAGTTAGCAATTTGGAGAAAAAGGTTTTGGTAAGTAAAATGGAAGAAAGTAGAGGAGAGGTTAGTAGTTATAAAATGTTAACAGGAAAGGTGGAAAAGAAGGCAAGAAGTATTGGTGAGCTCTTACAGAGGGTAAAAGAATAATGGACAGGAAAGTAAAGCATATAAGAAAGGAAGATGGGGGATGGAAGGGGCTATTTAAGTAACAAGAATACTTGGAGGTAAGAGCTACCTGGCAAAGCAGAAGACCAGGCTGTCATGCAAGACAAGGTAGCAATAAGGTAATAGATTAAGTAGTGTGGTGTAGATAAACAATTATAAGGAATAATGTAAAGATTGTAAAAAAAAAAATAAACTGAACGGATAAATTATTAATTCATTCATACTTGTGTGGAGTAAAATAGACATTCACATGTTTCTCTAACCATACATTAACAAACTATTCTGGCCGACGGAGGGGGTAGGGAGTTCGCTCTTCTATCTAGTTCACATTAATTGATTTAAATATTTGTAGAGATGGTCAAATATACCTTTAGATACATAAGGAATAACCGAATACACTAGGATTTGGCAGTACCAAAATCTTTTAAAAGCTAATCGCTTTGTGATGGTTTGAAATTTCGTTACATTTACAGAAAAAGGAGAGGAAAAGATTATGTAACGACTTCCCTTTTTCGAATGGTAATGGTATTGGAAATGTAGGGGCTATAGCAAGGAATATATCGGAAATGGTTAACTCCATAAAATAAAATGTATTTGCCATTAATTGTGTGAGATCCACATTTTCAGTGTACTAAGGTTTTTGCGTATCTCTTAGCTTTGGCAGTTATGGGAAATCGTTAGGAAAATGAAGGGGATATTAGAAGCTATACCCAGAAAATTCAACATGTAGATTTCAATTTGTCGCAGAGATTGGCATGTTACATGTCGGACCACTTTGGAATGGTGAATATTTTGACTTGACAGTCCTTTTGCCGGATTTGTAATGCCAAGTTAAGTTCTTAAATGAGTTTTCGTTCCCTACGCTATTACAATTGGAATAATTACTAAAAATTACTCTACTTGCAAAACTGCAATTCAAAACATATCATCAGCAATGTTCCGTCATTGAAAGATGTGTCACTGTCACTGTCACCATTATCGTCAACAATTATCAATTCTTTTAGTCTTTAGTTATAGAAAAAAATTCTGGCATTAACGGAAAACTTTTCTTGTTAAATAATGTCTCCATAACGGCATAAATATCCCACCCATAGTGACAAGGGACTTCCATTAAGGATCGCATGGAAACTCAAAGTTCCCAATATATATACCGACCTAACATTTCACCAGAAATGGAATACTGCTGCAATTTTTTACCAAACCCTATTTTATGAAATGTGCAACAATATCCCCAATTATCATTTTCTTTACAACGATGAATCAAAAACAGATCATAGTACTGCATGTGCAACAATAACTCCTGATAAAATTTTACAGCAGCGTCTACCCGACTATTATTCCACCTACAGTTCTGAATTATACGCCATTTATTAAGCACTTACATATTGACAGCACACCACAACTGCTATGCAATATGCTCTGACTCTTTGAGTACCTTGTAGAGCATGAAGAACTTCACAACAGACAACAAAGTAGTTCAGGGCACCCAGACACTATTCAGTAACATCACTGACGCTGGTGAAGACGTGGTTTCCATTTGGATCCACTCCTATCAAGGAATAACAGGGAATGAAAGAGCGGACAAAGCTTCTAAAGATGCCACATCACTACGCCAACAAACGAACGTCCAAATTCCATATTCAGTTGTTATAAATCATGTCTCCACAAAACCAGTACGAAAATGGAAAACTGAATGGAAACAACAACCAGAAAAATTACACCAATTACGAAAAGGATCCATCGCTCTTCACCCAACCAAAACACTTAATAGAAAGGAACAAGTCATTCTCACCCGTCTACGAGTTGGCCACTCACTGTTTACTTACCTAAAGGATATTGACATTTGGAAATGACTATAAATTATGCTTGTCCTTTTCTCACATTTTGAAGAGCTTGGCAAATCTTTTTCTGTGGTTGCAATCCACACGTATTACATTATGTAATCAGCGATTCCACGAATTGAGTCCATAAGTACGCGGAGTCCATAAGTACGAGGAATGAATTTCCTCTCACCCAACTTTCCGCAATAAGGCTGTCATCCATCCGTCGGCTGAGGGCGCACAGTGTCGTGGTGAGACGCTAATGTGCCACTTGCTACGGCGGCCGTTATTGGTTTCTCCGGCTGTTCTACGTGATGTGGGCAGTGTCGTTCTAGGTGTCCCGGCTGGCCACACCCCCAACATACGTCACTTGGTCTCCGCCAGCGTCCCTCATCTGGTATTCGGTCTCCATTGAAGCGGATAGTTTTTGATCTCCATGTCGGGGTAGCGTGACCTTGTCCGCTTACATCCTTGATGTGGACGTTAGCGCCTGGTGGACAATCTTGTAGTTACTGAACGTTAGGTGGTGACGTATCCTGATGTCCCGTACCTCGTCATCGAAGGTGCGGGTTGCTTCCCGAGTTACGAATTAGAGAGCGAGAACGAATAAGGCTTTGCTGGAGAGCTGTTCGATTGCCAGGCACACTTTCGCTGCTGTGACCCACGTTTCAGCTGTCAGCCAATCAGCGCTCGTTTCACAGGGCGTCTCAGATGTCCTTGGGCGCCGATACTGTATGGGTCGCGTTCATTACTTCTACGGCTCGTCCTGGAGGCTGGCTATTACCGGTGGGGCATGTTTTTGAAGTGGAAACTTCTTCAGGCGCGTTTAGCACCTTTTGTGGGTAGTGAGT
The DNA here is from genome assembly GCA_030765055.1 of Mantis religiosa. NCBI lineage: Eukaryota > Metazoa > Arthropoda > Insecta > Mantodea > Mantidae > Mantis > Mantis religiosa. The sequence continues at coordinate 105,434 of JAUKNK010000165.1, forward strand.
TAAACGGAGCCGTCACGCTGAAATATGTGCCGCTTTTTCGGGTGAAGTCGGCTCGAGTCGGCTCAGTCCGGACTATCCCACCCACACTCATTTGTTATTTGTCTTATGTTGTCCATACCACTATACACCGAAGATTTTCTGTCGCACTCAACAGCGCATCAACAGCACTCATCCAGGTATGTTTTAACATATATCAAATACTATGAAAAATTCAGAAACCCTACAGGAGTTTCAATAAACAAATAATTGTCTTAAGGCCGTTCTTAAAAATGCCTGTCAAGTGCCGGTAACCTTGTGTCATTTAACAAGTAGACATGTCAAATTCCACTTTAAACAATACAAATAGTCAAAAGAAACGGATAGTATCAACCAAGTTCAGTATTTGTAGAATTAAAACCATAATAACAAAATATAAAACGATTGTGGTAATGGAAAATAAAAGTGTTAGGAACTTTGAATGGGATGTGTGCTTTAACAACTGGTTATTTTTATTGACAATTTCTCTTTATTGTGAGTAGTAACACGTAAAACATCAATAAATTAAATGTAATAACACGTAAATAACAAAATTATTACGTATTAAAATGTAGTTTTGCCACTATTACCACTTCGCACATGAATATTGTATTCCAAAATTCACAATCACTAGGATTTAATCTATCATCAATAGGAGATATTTGTATGCCGAAATCTGGAGCAGAGAACGGACAAGAAATTGTAGTGGTAGCTATTTATATCTCACCTTTGCAAAATATAAAGAAAATCGCCCAATTTATTCATAAAAATTTACTTATCTATACTGAAGCCGGATTTGCCCTTTTGAATGAAAATTTTCACAGATTGCCAATGATTTTGAGTGGAGATGTCAATGTTGATTTCTCAAAATAATCATCCAAGCTTCTAGTGGATTTTCGGAAATAAATATTAAATTTATATATGTCAAATGATCCTAATGCAAGTACGACGAAATATGGAACAACAATTGACGGAGTTTTGTTTTAGATACTTAGAATATAGACTTCATTCAAAAATATTCATTTCATATAGGAGATATTACCATTAACCTATAATTTCATTTTTAGAGTATAATGATGCAGATGAAGGCCATTCAGGGCAAATTCATTAGAGTAATTACACGCAATTAGTTAAATATTTATATATTATTTCTACTATACGCTCTAATGAAATGCCACGAAACATTAAAAATCAAAGTCGAAATTTTTTGGCGATTTCAATACTTTCTGTGTCTGAAGGATGAGAAAATAAAAAGATAGTGAACTTATTCTCCAATATGCAATAAATGATTTGAAACATTTTTTGGGTCTCTTAATCTTCTAGTTTTACATTTATATATTGCATAATCATATCTACTCGTTTGTTAAATTATACTGTTCTTTGTTCTTGTTATTTTGAAATTGTACTGCATATTTCTTTTTGGAGCATAAAAAATTATAAAAGTGAAAAATTGAATTGAAAATTTATTAATAGCAGCATCAATTGTGACAAAACATGTGAAATGAATATGATATTTAATAAAATATGTACGAACGTGTAATAAAATAGTGAATAAGGAGTATATGTACGGATATGTAATAACATGTGCAAAATGTATACGTAACCAAACATTTCCGAATACTCAAAAAATATACAAAAAAAGCAAATAAATATCATATAATGCTGTTATAAGATATGTATGAACTTGTATTTTAATAAAAATAATAATGCAATGAAATACGTGTATCAGTAAGAACCAAATATGAAAAATGATTGAGAAATAGCATGTATTTTAATACAAATATAACATAAGTGTAAAACAGTAGATTATGTGATATGATTTTAGTTCCTTTATACATCCTTTATTTATAACCCTCTTCACACGGTCGCAAGTCCGTGGTCATTCAGTTCTTTCAGAGTATTTTCATTTGCGAGCACACTTAGCGTAAGGCATGATTTGTATATTAGCCTAAAACTGGTCTGTTTGCGCAACAATGAGAGTCATTAAAAGTTTTAAATAAATTTTTAAGCATAATATATAATGAATAGTTTTAAAGTTTTCACTTCTGTCGTGTGGTCTTAAGCACCTAAAATTTGTTTATATTTGGTTTCATTTTTGTGTATTTTACAATAAAAAGTCAAATTTCAAACATTACCCGTTTAAATACGTATATTACGCTATAATATTTCCAACGATTTCTTCTATTATATTCATGATCTTGTATATAGTTTTTCAATATTTGCTTGATGAAAAAACGGTCAAGATAAACAAAGTTTCAAAGACTTGATTCCTCACATTGCAATATTTTATTTCAAGTTTTCGCTGTATTCACTGAAGCTGCCTTTTGTCTTAAATTAACAAAGAACAATTATATATAAGCGTTATCTGAAGTAGATACTTATAATATGTTGTAAAACGTGGTAAATAAATACACATAATCGGTCTCTGTATAAGATATCACCTGTGGCGCTCTCTCTGGACTGCGATTGCAGTTTGGGTGCTACTTCTCCTGGCGGATAATCACTGTAAGGATCGTCGAAGGCAGACATTTAACGTGTTACACTGTCACTCCGCTCTAACACTAAGGCTCGTTATTCCATCAGCTCCTAATTGAAGAAAAATAACGTACACAGAAGTGATTCATCAAACATTTTATTGTAGATACAAGAGCGGCGTCATACATAGGGCCAGCTCATTTTAAATTGTGGTGCTTTTCTTACAAATTTACAGGTGTAAATTAGCTTTGTTAAGATATAAAGGTATTAGATATTGAATTAAGGAACAGAAAATGTCAAGACCGTTAATTAAATAAAGTTGCCATATATTGTGCTTTTCAACAAGATTTATGCTTGAATGAAATTGAGCCTATTTCTAGAATATTACAGTTGTACATTGTGATTTTGTATTAAACATTAAATACCTTGATCAAAGCATTAGAGATAAATCGAAAAATAATATCTTCCAAAATATAAAAAAGCTTTTTACAATATATCAACATCCCATATTCGAGATGCACCGTTTGTGGCCAATTACTATTGTAAATACTTGAATTCCAGACCTTATCATTTAACTCTTATTAACTTATTGAATTTTTTAGGTTGACTCTGGTTTTCAGGATTTTGTAAAAGTTTAGCCCATATACGGCCAGTGTGAAAAATGATTAATTTTCATTAATTAAATTTAAAAAGTAAGATCATGTTTATTCACTATTATCAGAGTGCTAAAAGTACCGTTAGAACATTCTTGCGGTGTTTAATTTCACTTAGGTCCATCAATACAGTAAGAGATGAAAACATTATCATTACTTGGAGCATAACTATTCAGTCATTATATTGGTATTATATATATGAAAATGTTATTCTATTAAATAAAAGGTTTCATTCTCGGTAAATTCAACATATTGTCGCGAGGCATTTTTCCGATGGGCGTGGCCGACGCGCGCAAAGTGACAGACAGTTCAGCGCGGAGATAAAAGCTTGCCGAAATTGAGAAAGAAGGAGACGGATATATGTATTGAAGGTTCGTCTCTTTCTGGTGCTGTTTTGATTGTTACAGAACGTTTCACTGATTTCTAGAACAATGAGTGGAGGTATAAAAGAAGGCGCGACCGGTTTGTCAGTGTACAGTCGTAATTGGACTTCATAATGGTGTAAGTGCTGCTCTGATTTGAAAGTGAACTGTTTTGTTTGAGGTCGTGTGGCAGACGGCCTTGAAGGTTGTATTTGTGTATGTTGCGCAATTCTGCTGCTCAGGGCTGTACAAAAGTGTCTTTGTAAAGAAAACAGGAGCAATTTGAAATTCTGCAAGCTGGATTCTGGACTCTACGAACCCACAAAGTCACATCTGATGTCAGCAGTGGAACACAACGATGGAGGCTGCATTGGCAAAGCTTCTAGAAGAGCTAAAAATATGAGAACAGCCAATGACACCCTCGGTGCGAAGACGCATGCGGGAAATAACAACTTGTCCACTGCGATAACCACGGAAGTCAACGCGGCAAACGACAGCGTGGCCATGGAAATGAAAGCGGAATTACTCGAAATGAGGGCTGTGGACGAGGCGCTGTGCGCTAAATTTGAAGAACAGTTGGCCTGCGTGAAGAAGGACGTCACGGAGCTGGGCTAGCGGATTGGTCAAGTGGACGAGCGCGTCGAAGACCTGGCGAAACGCGTTAATGACCTAGAAGTAAAGGCCAACAGCAACACCAAGTCCCTGAGCGCCATGGTGTAGGGCATTTTCGGAAGAAGGATGAAGAATTTAAAGGGCGACGGCACGAGATGTGATATAACATCTGCGTGCGTCAAACCATCTAAGTTCGACGGAGCGTCAACTTTCGAAGTCCTCCGCCGCCCATTCCACACAGGGGCCAAGCACAACAAGTGGTCACCAAAAGAAGAGGCCACAAAAGTAATAGCCAGCTAAGACGGCTAGCAGAGGTGACGAACGCGGTTCAGAGAGCTTCGGCAGCCAGCGATATCTGAGAGGCCCTGGAAAATCGCTTCAGAAACCACCGCTTTGCCGCAGCCTACCGCAGCCAACAGAGTCAAGGATGCAGCAGCCAGGGGACACGCTGCAGGTGTTCGCCCTGGCAAATGAACAGCTGGGCAGCATAACCTAGGTCGACCTCCCACCCGAGTTCTTATCCCGGAAAGCCGTATACAACTTCGCTGATGGGGTACGAGATATCAAGATACGTCAGCGGCTAATGCTCGGCGAATACAAGACAATCTACGAGACCCTAACGGGCCCCGATCACGACGCCCAGGCACGGACAGATTTGGGGACTTGGGAGCCCGTGATCAGCGTAACGCCAATTGAACACACCCAGAAGCCGGTGCCAACGCAACATCTGGGACCCCGGCTGGAAGACATAACGTAGAGGGTGGCCCACCATATGACTGCAGAACAGCTCCAGAAGGTTCGACAACTGTTGGGACGGTGCCACCAAGTTTTCTGCAAAGATAACAGTGACCGCGACTGCACGGACTAAGTGCTTCAACACATAAACATCGGAGACGTCCGGTCTATTCGGCAACCAACCAAACGCATTCCGCTGGCAAAGCAAGCGGTTACATGGGACATTCTGGAGGATATGAGATCCAGGGGAGTGACTGAAGAGTCTGACAGCCTTTAGTGTTCCCTATATACTTGAGGAGGAAGAAGAACGGCAAGCTACGTTTCTGCGTGGACTGCAGGAAGCTGAATGCTGTCACCTGAAAGCATTGTTTCACCTTATCCCGGATTGACGACTCCCTGGACACACTTGCTGCTGTGCAGTAGTTCCCGGCCCTGAACCTGAATTCTGGTTACTGGCAGGTGGCTCTAGACCCTAGGGACAAGGAGGAGACTGCATTATCGACAGACAAAGGTTTTGGCAGTCCACAGCTATACCCTTTGGTTTCTGCAACGCACCAACTACCTTGCAACGCCTTATGGAGTCAGTGATGAGCGGATTAACTTATGACACCTGCCTGCTATACCTTGATGACACCATCATCATCATCGGCAAGAATTGGAAGACCATCTTGACAATTTGAACAAGCTGCTACAGAGACTGCAGGGGACCAGCCTGAAGTTAAACGCGAAGACGAACCAGCTCTGCCGCAAGGAAGTCAACTACCTGGGCCACTCAGTCGCAAAAAACTGGAGTGGCCACAGCTCGGGAGAAGACACAGGCTGTGAGATTTTGTCCTCGGCCGAAGGATAAGAGAGAATTGAGCAGTTCGCTTGAACGGTGCACCTGTTATCGCCATTACATAAAGGATTTCTCCAACATGACCTAAACACTCACCCGCCTAACAGAAGAACACCAGCCATATGAGAAAATGGAGGACACCGAAGACTCTTTTCAGCCGCTGAGTAAGACACTTTTCAGTGCTCCTGTTTTGGAATTTTCTCATACAGACATCGCCTTCGTTGTAAAAACTGACGCCAGCGACCATGGCATTGGAGGCGTCCTATCCCAAGTTCAGAACTGCCACTAATGGGTGATAGCTTACTACAACAAGACGCTGTCTAAGGCAGGGGAAAGCTACTGCGTAACCCGATGTGAGCTACTGGCGACAGCAAAGACCTTGGAGTCCTTCCGCAAATACTTGTACGCCCAACCATTCCACCTGAGGACTGACCATTCCGCCCTAACATCGCTACTTAGTTTTAGGCACCCGGCAGGCCAGACAGCCCTTTGGTTCCAGAGGCTGCAGGAGGATAACTTCTTCTCCGAACATCTTAAAGGGAAGAGCCACGCCAACGCAGATGGCAGATTCCTAATATCCTGCCCGGAAGAGTGGACTAGTGCACAAGATTGGAAGAGAAGGGGCGTGCCGCAGCTGTCAGAGGGTTCACGGAAGTGCCAGCGAATGATGATGATGGATATAGGAGTGCTCAACTACAGCGGTTATCAGCGCCCATTTAAAAAACTACTCATGCAAAAGCCAGATATAAAAAGTTTCTAAAAGCGATACTAATGTAAATAAACCTATTAACACTACATGTACATAGAAAGGGGAAAAAACGGAAAAAATCAAAACCGACTAAAAATTAAGTTTGCTATATCCTACAGTCTAAACGAGAAAAGAATCTTAAAACCTTCTCCACTACTGTGTTATCGTCCGCTAGCACTTCTGCAAAGCTGACCGGCAGCTGCAGAGATGGTCTAAGGGTTTCTAGGTGAAAACACTCTAGCAGCACGTGTCGTACAGATAACGCTTCTTTGCAAAACGGACACAGTGGAGAAGGCTCCTTTTTAAATAGAAAACTATGAGTAAAAACAGTGCCCAATGCGCAACCGAGCCAAAATCACCTCCTCGCGAAGTTCCTTGACAGATCTAAGTTTATTATTGCGGAGAGCGGACCACTTCTCCTGCCAGCAGGTTTGCACAGCTCTCCACAAAACGGCCCTAAAGTCTTCCGATGTCACACATGGTGCTCGAACCCTGGGCTTCATGGTAGCCGTCTTGGCTGCCGAATCCGCCATTTCATTCCACCGCAAGCCTACGTGACCAGAGATCCATGCCCTCACCACGTTAACGCTAGAAGAGTGTAAAACGTGGAGGGCATCCTGTATACGCTGCACAATAGGGTGGTAGTTGTACAGCTGCCGTAGGCTTTGAAGTGCACTAAGGGAATCACTTAGGATTAAGCAGTTCCCCAACTTTCGTCGAGTGTCATCGCCTGCGGTGCCGTATGTAGTAAAAGCGGGCTTTAAACACTACTACGACGTAGGTGTAAAATGACCCGGTATATTGCATAAAGCTCTGCAGTAAAAATGGAAGTGCTAGTGTGGAATCCGAATGTATACGGTTCGGTTCCACACACGTAAGCACAACCAACACCATTTGAGTTCTTGGAGCCGTCAGTATAAATTACAAAATGGTCCTGATATCGCGATAAAAATTCTAAAAAACATGTGCGGATACTAAACGTAGACATGGTAGATTTACCATATTGAGTCACGCCCAGATCAACGTGGGACGCTCTGCACAACCAAGGAGGGTATGTCCTCTCCCCCCTAGGATACCTCTTGGGTATTTCAGTATTAGTTGTCTAAGGAGCTCACGGAAAAGGAAACCAGTAAACCAGTGGCTTTGGTTTAATAGAAGTGTTCCTATAACGCACGTCCATGAAGGTATTAAAGAACGGCGTAAACGTTGGATTTGTGGGCATGCAATTAAGCTCACAGCCATAATTTGCTAATAACATGTTGCGCCTCTACTGAAGAGGAGCTTCTGCTGTATCAGCATACAGGCTTATAACTCGGCTCGCTGGAAATACCGCAATCAATACGTATGCCACAATTATGGACTGTGTCTAATCTCTTTAGTACAGATGGTGAGCCATAAACGATACTACCATAATCTAATTTGGAACGGATGAGTGTGCGATAAAGTCGCAATAACACTGTACGATCCGCACCCCACGATTTTTCACGAAGAACCCCGCAAGGTATTTAAAGAGCGGTCACATCGTGCTTTCAGTTGTGCAATATGCGACGACCAAATAAGTTTTCTATCAAATATAAATACAAGGAACCTCGTCTCATCGGCAAAAGGTAGTAGATCAGCGCCTAGCCGGAGCCTTGAAGGTAGTAGACTCTGCTGACGCTAGAAGTTAACACAGGTGTTTTTCCTAGCGGAGAATCGGAAGCCGTTTTTTAAACTCCAACCCTTAAGTTTTTCCAAGGTGGTCTGAAGACGGCACTCTAAAGACGGAGTGCGCTGAGTAGTACAGTAGACGGCAAAGTCGTCTACAAATAGGCATGACGAGACAACCGGAGGTACACATTTCGAGATAGAATTAATCGCAATAGCAAACAACGTAACACTTAGTACCGATCCCTGTGGTACACCGTGCTCTTGAACAAAAAGGTTCGAAAAAACCGAGCCAACCCTTACTCGGAATACGCGGTCTTTTAAGAATTCCTGAAGGAAGAGTGGTAGGCGTCCACGTACTTTGCAGGTGTGCAGATTACGTAGCAACCCTGCCCGCCAACACGTATGGTAAGCCTTCTCGAGGTCAAAAAATATTCCGACTGTTTGTCAGTTTTTAAGAAATCCGTTCATAATCTGTGTCGACATGGACACAAGATGATCCACTGTTGAACGGCATCGTCGGTAACCGCACTGGATGTTATTCAGTAGGTTGTGCGTTTCCAGCCACCATACCAACCGCCCATTTATCATGCGTTCCATCACCTTGCATACGCAACTGGTGAGGGAAATAGGACGGTAGCTAGAAGGGAGGTGATGGTCCTTGCCAGCACTCAAGATAGGTATAATGGTGGCTTCTCGCCACTTGTCCGGAAACGTGTCATCAACCCAAACACTGTTATGGACCTCGAGCAGGAATGCCTTACCTTCAGGTGAGAGATGTTTTAATATTTGAACGTGGATTCCGTCCGCTCCTGGTGCAGTCAGTCGTGATGAGGAATGAGAGTGTTCTAACTCTGCCAAGGTGAAGAGGCGGTCATAATCTTCAAGGTATCTGGAACTAAACACGAAACCTTGAGATTCTACCTGAGTCTTAATTGAGATAAACTCAGGGGCATAATTACTGGAGCTAGACACCTGAGCGAAAGAACAGCCGAAGGTGTTAGCCACGACAAACGGATCAGGAGCAAATTCTGCTGGTGTTTTCAGACCAGCGATTGGCAAGTCGGTTGATTTTCCGGCCACGCGTCTTAAACTATCCCATACAGCAGATGAAGGTGCACATCTGTTAAAAGATGATACAAAGTTGTTCCACGAGATCTTTTTGCTATCCTTAATTATTTCCCTAGACTCTGCAACGCTATCTTGTACTCAAAGTGATTACTTAGGGTAGGGTTTCGTTGGAATACCCTCAGAGTACGTATACGACCACGAATAGCATTCCGGCAGTCATTGGTCCACCATGGGACAAGAAATTGACCGGGTTGGGTGGCCGAACGTGGAATAGACTGTTCTAAAGGGAAAGAATCTTCTCTGTGAGATGATCGATTAAATCAGTAACAGAATCGTGTTCGTTGTAGTCAAAGACAGCCAACTGGGTGCAAAGGTTCCAACTGGCACGATCAAAGCGCCATATTGGGATACGTGAGGGAGACACATCTTGTGCTTAGAGACTAAGAAGACCTGGGAAGTGGTCGCTAGAATGTAGATCAGATATGACATTCCACTGTAATGAAACTGCTAACTGGGATGAACACACTGCCAAATCGATGTGCGAATAGGTGTTAAAGGAACGCTGGCTTTCCGGTATTAAGGAGAAGTAAGTTATTGCTCTCCAAGAATTTTGCAATGAGGTTGCCTCTAGAATATGCCCCAGTTGAGCCCGAAAGTGGGTGATGGGCATTAAGGTCTCCAACTATTAGAAATGGTGTCGAAAGTTGGGAAACCAGATCTTCAAGGTAAATTAACGAGAGGTCATCTGATGGCGTTACATATACATTGCAAATGCAAAATTCGATTGATGGCAGCCTAATCCTTACAGCTACAGATTGTATATCAGATTGTAGCTGTAACGGATCTACAAATATATCATCCCTGGGGAGCATCATAGTGCCCCCGTGAGCTGGAATGCCCTCTTCTGTTTCAATGTCACACCTCAATGGTGTGTATCGTCTGATTTTAAACATGTCTTGCGGTCGTAGCTTAGTCTCTTGTAAGCATACCAACAAGGGGTTATGATTACTGAGCAAAAGTTTCAGTTCTGGTCGATGTGCTCTTGACCTCCCGTAGGTTCCATTGTAGCATATCCCTAGGAACTATGGAGATAGGATGCAAAAGTTGGTCTACATTAAGACGACTTTAACGGTGGCCGAATCAGTTTACCCTTTTTCTTCAGTGTAGGGCTAACGCCTGTTTCTTTTTCGTCGGGTTTATACTGGCGCTTTTTAGTTGCCGTTCCTGCAGTGTGGTCCTCGTGGTCCATCTCTATGGATGAGGCCACCTTGCCGATAGAGAACTTCGGTTCGAGGACCCACAAATTTTAGGACACGGAGAGCGACGACGATGACAATTGTCGATCCGTGTCCTCACCTGAAGATTCTTCTGAGGAGGAACTTTTCGACGCCCTAGGGCTCTTTGTTCTGCTGGTAGTTTTGCTGGGCTGTTTGAGGAAGTCAGATTTCGTGTAGCAGTTCTTGAATTGTTTACGCCGGGCTTCGTACACAACGGGCTTCTGAGTCTTGAAGGTAGATGCTTTAGCCGGTGACAGTGATGTCGATCGCCTTCCCGATGGTGGCTTGGATGGCGTTTGTGTTGAGCGGGCTGATTTCTTGGCAAGCTTCGTAAGTGATGGAATTATGATCTTCTCAGCGATAGTGGTCTCAGCGATAGCGCTTGTCTGAGTGGCGATCTCTCTCCTCGGTACCGGCTTAGCCACTACTGAGCTGTAAGTAACGGACCACGGGATGGATGGTATTCGATTACGCATGAGCATCCGGGCTTCCGAGAAGGAAACCTTCTCTTTCACCCAGATCTCCTGGATTGCCCTCTCCTCCGCAAAGCGTGGGCACTCCCGGGAGCTGGATGGGTGGTCACCAGCACAGTTCACGCATTTAACTGGCGCAGAGCACGCACTATCGTGCTGCGTCATCGCACAGTTACAGCATGTAGGCTCGGTTTTACAAAACGCGCTGGTGTGCCCGAAGCGCTGGAACTTGTAGCATCTGAGCGGGTTTGGTATGTATGGGCGTACATCGATGGTTTCATACCCTGCGCTGATCCTTTTAGGCAGATCTACCCGATCAAAGGTTAGGAACAGGGTACGGGTAAGCACCATGTCCCCTCGTTCCCTTCGCTGAACCCCAGTACACAGCCGTCACACCTTGCTCTTGTAGGTTTTCCAGGATTTATTCGTTTGTCATGCCGTCCAGAGCACGGGTGTTGACCACACCACGCGAGGAGTTGAGGCTCTTATGGACGGTAACAGTCACCGAGTAGCTTCCTAAAAAATTCGCTTTCAACAGTATTGTTGCCTGGGAGACAGAATGTGCTTCTACCATGAGCATACCATTTCTGGATCTTGTACAGGACTTCACAGGGCCAGCTATCTTATCCAAGCCTTTCTGGGTAACAAAAGGGTTAAGAGATAAAAAGTTCTTTCCTTCGGCTGTTTTGGTTATTACTAAGTAGCGAGGACCAACGAACTCAACAAATTCCTTTCCAATTACCTTTACACTTTTTGGGTGTTTAAGAGAGTGCACCATAGCGATAGTATCCACCACCATTACAAACGTATCCGATGGCGTGCTCACATCCTGGGCGCCACCCCGGCTTAGGTGAGAGTCCTGGCCTGAACCTTGCTCACCTTAGGGTACCACCTCACAGTGAAAAGACAGAGGGACCCAATCGACTTCAGGAGTGTAACAGCTCATGCAATGGCCCCTCCCTGGGACTGACCTTTATCATCGGATACGAACACAGTCCTACGGGATAACCAGGGGCTGGGAGTTACGTGTTACCCAGGCACCCCTTGCGCATTGGGCGCGTGGCATCTTTCAGACATATTTTCAGGGAGGTAAAAGAAAGGAAAAATAAATAAAAGGGGTCAAACACCGAAGTGAACCATGGTTTGGGCGTTTGAGGGAACACTCTCACCTCGCAGAGGAACGTAGTCGAGCGATTTTACCAGAGCCTCTTCTGCCAGTTTTCGGGGTTACTGGTGGGCCGTCTCGGCAGCCATAGTGGTTCTGGGGTACAAAATCCCCACCGTACATCACCCCATCAGTCAATCACCTGCTTCCTGTCGCCCACCCCTCGGGACGAGGACCGCAGAGGTTGGACTTTGAGGGGCGCCTGCGAATGGCTGATATAGCGCAGGTCTGAGGAGGGAGCAGCAGGCGGACGCAGACTTGCAGCCACTCTTGAGAGAAATGGAGACTGTACAAGACCAAACTGGCAAGCCATCGCACCCAGAAGAGCTACACACAATCGTGCTGGTCCCATTGGGATTTGCTAAAGTTCAAAGAGTTGGTGCTGTTCCGGGTATGTAAATCACCCGATGGGAAGTCGCATAGAGTGCAGATGGTACTTCCCCGGAGGAAGATACCGGAAGTCTTGGAGGATGTGCACGCGGATACGTCACGACACTTGGAACCAAGTCAAACGATGGGCTAACTCCGACAGCAATACTATTTACTGAGACACCGAACAGATTCTGAGAAATGGTGCCGTCAACGCCACGTGTGCGCGGCAGATACAAAACCATGAGCCAGGGTTGCATGAAGGAATAAAACGTTTGAGTGCCACTCGATCGCATCGCTCTCGCCATAGCTGGACCATAACCAGTGTCCAGCCGGGGCAACAAGTACCTGATGATGGTCGTGGACTACTTCACCAAGTGGCCGGAGGTGTATGCCAGCCCAAACCAGGAGGTGAAAACAATCACAGACTGCCTCATGGAGCAGCTGTTCTGGCGCTCTGGTGTGCCGTTAGAGCTCCACAGCGACCAGGGCACAAAGTTTGAGTCTCGCCTAATGAAGGAGGCACTGGAAAGACGAGGTTAACAGCACCCGCGAAATACTTGTAAATCCCCAGTTGGTAGGCACGGTGAAGGCCCACCTCAGTATCGTAGATGGCAGCGTATCTGTCTGACGTTCAAGAGGTCCCGAGTTCGAATCTTGGTCAGGATTACACATATAGACGAATGTGGGGTAGTGCTAAGTTCCATGGGTCCTGGACACATTTGGGCATCACTTTACTAAATTCATTCACCGTCTGATATGACATAACGTTGGAGGACGTAGAATTAAAAAAAACGGTCGAGAGGTATATGGTGACCCTAAAAGAACATCTGAGGAAGGTCCAGGCCAGCCAGCAGCGAGACTAGGACATCAATGTGCCACTGCCCTTGCTGGCCTATCGTTCAACACACCACACGTTTGGGATGACGTAATGGGGCTTAATGATCAGCCGAGAGCTACGCCTCCCTTGTGACCTGGCTTTTGGGAGCCCCCCTTAAGCAATACACCCAGCAGCTGAGTATGCAGAGAACCTTGTGGATCATCGCCATGATATGCATGATATGCCTCGTCAGAATATCAAGATGGCGAGGGACCGCATGAGTATCTGGTACGACGTGCTAGTCAACAACCAAGGCTTCCAGCAAGGTGACCTGATCTGGATGTACCGCCCTAGCTGGAACAAGGGACGCTGCCCGAAACTTCAATAACCATGGCAAGGACCGTACCGGGTGGTAAAGAGAATTAATGACGTGGTCTACCGCATCCAGAACGAGCCCAGTGCAAAGATGTTGGTGGTACAACTGGATCGTCTGCCCTGCTACAATGGTGCTGTTCGGAAAAAAATCCTAAGCAACTCACATATCTTAATACTGATCATTAATAGAAACACGTACCAACAAAATGGAGGGTATGTTGTACTAGAGTAATTGGTCAATTTTTCATAGATGAATAACCGGTCAAAATAAACACACTTTCACAGACTTCCTGTCTTACACTGCATTATTTATATTTTTGAAGTTATCTTTGAATTCGCTGAAGCTGCTGTTTGCTTTCAAGAGATAAAGAACAATTAAATCCAAGGCAGATGTACATTACATACTTATAATATGTTGTAAAACTTGGTAAATAAATACACATAATCCATCTCAGTATAACATATTACCTGTGGCGCTATCTCTCGACAGATATGTGTGCAAACGTTTGAAGCTATAGAAGTTTTATTTTAATAAAGGACGCTAGATGCATCAGACATATTAGCCGTTTAATTTCACAACTATTTTTAATAAAGGCTTAAGCACTGTATAAAACAGCATAAATTTGTATCTGATAAGGACAGTTTGGTTTGGTTTCATCAGTCAAATGTTAATGTCCTACTACCATACCTTGCAAGGCAAAAATCAGCGAATTCTCTTAAATAGTATCCCAGATAATGGGTCATCGGTTAGCATTGTGTAGATAAGGGTTAAGTCCGTTGCATTTTCCTATATCTATAAGCAAACATGCAATAAAATAATTTGTACAGGTGTTTGTCTTCATTAACATGAAGCAGGGCACTAAGCGTTTGTACAAAGTTAGAGAACGCTAGGTGTATACATGTATATAAATAAAATAATACTTTAAATTCCAGTCTTATATTGTTTATGCCTAAAATAGTATTCTCTTAAGTAATTAAACTAACTTCCGCTAAAAGTTACGAGAATATTTTATTACAATATAAGGTATTAATAAAATATAAGTTATATATTTTATTTTATATGATTTTATTACTTGCAGCTTTCAAATGAGAATACACTAACACTTGTATTCAGTGTCATCGCTGTTCGACTTCCCCTCAAAACCTTACAGGTTATTACAAAAATTGCTCTGAGCAGATATATGGCCATTGGATTCCTCTGGACTAGGGCGTGGCACCGGGTTCGAACCCGCACACATTGAAACCTCGGTGTTTTTCCCTTGGACAGGGTTGCTACAAAAGATGGCTAGGTGATGGCATATGTCATAAGCTTGTACTATTATAACTTTATACTATCCTTAGACAGAGGCCCTTGTTCTGAAAATGCTTGTTTTGAATTCTGGTAGTCTATTTCTATTGAAATCTGAGTACGGAATCTCTACCTATTAAGTACATAATAAAGAAAGTGAAAACCGTTCTTGGATTTAACATACATTTTGATTTCTAAATTTTTGGACGGATTGTAATATTATATCTGCTTAATAATTACGTGGTAGAGAAACTAAGTAATTTTTTTTAAAATTCAGGATAGCGAAAAAGTGTATTCTCAGTGACATCAGTATATCTAAATTTTGGATGGATTGTCTACTTCCCTATAGGTAGTAGAGATCATAAACCTTAAATATAACCAAATAGTAAACACATAGGAAATATATTCAAGTTCCAAAAATATATTCAAACATTACAATCACGAATTCCATAAAATGTTAAAAGTATTTCAAATTTTGTACATCAAATTTCATTTAATCCACATTTTATGGTAATTTACTCAATTCACTATACATTAAGTTATATACATTTATTAAACGAGCCTAAACATGCATTAATTAATACGATTATTATACAATTAATACTTTATTACCCTAAAATTTATAATCATTTACATATAGTACCCTCCAAATTCAAGGGTCTGCATTTTATATTATAAACTTAAAATATATTTTCATTAAAATATTTATATTAATTAAACTCTAACAATGTAGCCTTCGATATTAGAAGTTACCAAACGTATGCGATATCAAACATTTAATAAACTGGATCAATTTATGATATTTTGTTTTATTTGCTTAATCATTTAACTGGATATACTCTCAAATAAAGAAGAAATCTCACAAATATCTACCTCTGAATTTATTTCGCCAAAATAATTAGATGCCATAAATAGAAAAGGCACTTGTACTTTATATATAAGGTATATATTGGTTTAAACTCCAGAATATATTTTATTTAACTTTGAGGGTCTTAGAAACAATATCTTTGATAAATTCGCTTTCTCAAAATGTTCCGCACAATTAATATTTCAAATTCTGAATTGGACCCGAATGTGCCCCGAGTAAAGATGTTGGTGGTACATCTGTATCGTCTGGCCCACTACGATGGTGCTGTTCGGGACGACCGGCCTTGAGGAGGGAGCAGTGTCACGAGGCATTCATGCGACGTGTGCGGCGGGCGCTTGCAGAGACAGACAGTGCACTGCGGAGATAAAGGCTTGCCGAACGAGACAGACGATGTCTGGAATGTTCGTCTTTATCTGGTGTCGTCTTGATTGTTATAGATCGTTCCACTAATTCCTAAAACAATGAGTGGAGGTATAAAAGAAGGCGCGGCCAGTTTGTAAGGTTACAGTCGTTACTTAAGTCGATAATCGTGTGATTTGTAGGTGAACTCTTACGTTTGCGGTCGTGTGGCTGACGACCTTGAAGGTTTTGTTTGTGTATGTTGATTAATTAAATTGCTCAGAACTATGAAAGTGTTTTTCTACGGAAATGGGGAGCACTTTGAATTACTTCAAGCTGGACTTTTGATTCTACGAAACCACAAAGTCCAAATATTTTCGTTTTATTTTATGCTTATATGATTTAAATAAATGTATTAATTCATATACCTTTTAAATTAAGTTTCATTTTAATTTAATTTATAATTCAATAGGTAAAATTCTGATATTACCCATTTAAACATGTTTGTTATATAATACTGTTTCCAACGCTTTCCTCTCCAACTTGAGGTACATTAGTACTCCTTATCAAGTCTTATTACAAACAACAATTGCGTTAAAATCCTTGACATAAATGAAATTCCTAAGAAGCACACATTTTTAAGTGCATTATTCGTTGTAGATACCGGTCCCAACAGAGTTCCAATATAGCTTTTCAATGTCTCCTGAATGAAAAGACGGTCCAAAGAAACATACTTTCAAAGACTTCCTTTTTACACTGCATTATTTTTTTTTATTTTTGTTGTTGTTGTTGTTATCGCTGTATTCATTGAAGCTGCTCTTTGTTTTGAAGCAATAAAGAACAACCAAATCAAAGCGTTATGTGAAGCACATACTTATAAAATGTTGTAAAAGTAGATAAATAGATACACATAATCCATCTCAGTATAAGATATTACCTGTGGCGCTATCTCTGGACGGCGATTCCACTTCGGTTGCTACTTCTCCTGGCGGACAATCACTATAAGGATAAAAAAATCTGGCCACCTCACTTTAAATTGTTGTTCTTTTCTTACAAATTTACAAGAGTAAATTAGCTTTGTTAAGATATAGAGGTAGTGGATATTGAATAGAAGAACAGAAAATTTCAAAATCCGTAGTTAAATAAAGTTGCCATATATTGTGCTTTTAACAAGATTTGACTTCGAATGAATCTGAGACTATTTATAGGATATTACAGTTGTACATTCTGTTTTTATATTAAACATTGAATACCTTGTTTAAAACATTAGAGATAAATAGAGAAATAATATCTTCCAAAAAATAAGAAAACATTTTGAGAATTTATCAACATCTCGTATTCGAGATGCACCGTTTGTGGCGACTTACTAATGTAAATACTTGAGTCCCAGACTTCATCATTTAACTCTTGCTATTTAATTTACTGAATTTTTCAGTTGACTCTATCTGTGTAAACTCTTAGCCTATATACAGCTAATTTGAAGAAATGATGAATTTCCATCAATTAACTTAATAAGATTTTAATGATGAAGCCTGTAATTCAAAAACTTTCGATAAGGAAGGTATATGAGTCAATTGGAGAATTTAATGTCAGGAAGGCACGTTGGTCATGGTAGCTCAATAGCTAAGAGCGACTGGACACAAACCGGAGGATTTATGTTTGACATCTCGGCCAAGGCATTGAACTTTTCAGGTTGAATCTATCTAATCTGTGTAAGTTTCTGTTTTGTAAAAATGTTATATTTTGTTTAAATTATCCCACGTTAAATATTTTTTCATGAGAAATGAAATGTATATATTAAATCACCTGGAAATTTCGACAGAAGCCTTTCCCATTCTAAATGAGTCGTCAATGACCGGTAAAGTGTCAGGGGTAGACAAAATGTTACTGCACAGAAAACGTAGATCCCAATCTATGTTAAATACATATTTTTGTATAGCTAATAATTTCTTTGTTGGTTTTTCTGGCGATTGAGTCTATCGGTCCATAAAATTAATATTGTGACTTTGTGGGTGCGTGAAATAAAAAGTCCAATTACACCACTCAACAATGTCCTTTATTTCTACCGACTTACAGTTTAACACTTGCCAATTACACAGAATTACTTGCTGCACACAACTACAATTCACCAGTTCGTCCGTTACAATTTCCTTGTACTCGCGATTACACAAACTCCAATACACATACACAGTTCGTACAGTCTTCCGTTGCACAACCCTTTCGTTCATTAACACGTCACTGACTAACTCTTACACCAAGAACTGCGACTGTCTTCTCGCTAACTGACCGACCAACTCAACACAGCACAACAACTGACTGACTAACTCTGTCTGTCTGTAACCCTCTTTATATCGGAATATCGCCGGTTTCTGGTGTTTACAAGATTGTTCTGGTAACAGAAAGATCGAGAACCAGGTGGAAGGAAAACAGACGCACAATTATGTTTCTTTCCGACCACTGGCTGTCACCACTATAAGACAAACGAGGGAAGGGCGTGGCTAACCGAGCCTCCCCTGTCTTCCGTTGCCAGCTGCTCACAGGGTGTTTCAGAGCTCCCGTTACACTGCTCCCTCCTCAAAGCTGTTCGTCTCGAACAGCCCCATCGTAGCGTGCGAGGCGGTCCAGGTGTACCACCAGCATCTGCCCGAAGTCTGAGCCAGAAGTAGCGCTGCCGTAGTTTGTGAATCATTCGGTTCGCTCCCAGGTGTCCTCCTGAAGTACCGGCGTGCACTTCCTCCAAGACTTCCGGGACCTTGCTCCGGGGAAGTACCAACTGTTCTCTCTGCGCCTTCCCATCGGGCGACTCCCATACCCGGAACAGCACGCCCACTCTGGTCTTCAACGAGTCCCATTTTGCCCAGTGCGACTTGTAGGTGGCGCTCCTCGGTGCGATGTCCTCCCAGGTTGGCCTCGTCCCTGCGTCCACTTCCCTCAAGAGTGGCCCCAAGTCTGCGTCCGCCAGCTGCTCCCTCCTCAGGCCTGCGCTATCCCAGCCTTCAGCAGGCACTGCCACAACTACTCGGACTGCTGCGGCACGCTCCTCCTCTTCCACTCTTGTGCGCTCGTGGCCGTCCTGGATCTGCGATAGGACACCACCAATGCAATGGTCGCTGGCGTCGGTGTCCACAATGAAGGCGCCACCCGGTTGCGGGAAACCCAACATTGAAGCACTGCACAGGGTCCCCTTCGGGTGCTGGAAAGCGTCTTCGGCGTCCTCCGTCCACACATAAGGCCGGTTTTCCTCCGTCAGGCGGGTGAGGGGTTTTGCGATGTTGTCGGCCTTTTCCTCTAAATCATTAAGGCGGTCGTCTACTTGACCCTTCCGTTTGCCCAGGTTCGCGACGTCATCCCTCACGCCGGCCAAACGTTCCTCAAACTTTGCGGCGAGAGCCTCGTTCGCCACCTTCATTTCGGTAGCCAGACCGTCATTCGCTGCTCTCATTTCCGTGGTTAACTCGGCCTTCATTTGTTGCATCTTCTCGGTGATGTTGTCTTTAGCTGCTTCTGTTTTTGCAGCGAGGTTTTCAGTTGCCGTCCTCATTTCTCTCAGTTCCGCCGTCATTTCCATCATCATCTCTAAAATTTTCTCCAATTTCGCGTCCATGGTTGTAATGTTCGGTGATGTTATCTTCCCGCTTCCTGACACCAGTGTGACTTTGTGGGTTCGTGAAATGAAAAGTCCAATTACACCACTCAACAATGTTCTTTATTTCTACCGACTTACAGTTTAACACTTGCCAATTACACAGAATTACCTGCTGCACACAACTACAATTCACCAGTTCGTCCGTTACAATTTCCTTGTACTCGCGATTACACAAACTCCAATACACATACACAGTTCGTACAGTCTTCCGTTGCACAACCCTTTCGTTCATTAACACGTCACTGACTAACTCTTACACCAAGAACTGCGACTGTCTTCTCGCTAACTGACCGACCAACTCAACACAGCACAACAACTGACTGACTAACTCTGTCTGTCTGTAACCCTCTTTATATCGGAATATCGCCGGTTTCTGGTGTTTACAAGATTGTTCTGGTAACAGAAAGATCGAGAACCAGGTGGAAGGAAAACAGACGCACAATTATGTTTCTTTCCGACCACTGGCTGTCACCACTATAAGACAAACGAGGGAAGGGCGTGGCTAACCGAGCCTCCCCTGTCTTCCGTTGCCAGCTGCTCACAGGGTGTTTCAGAGCTCCCGTTACAATATGGTCTTCCTGATGGATATTCCCAGCTGACTTTGACCTCTAGAGTTCAACAGACGCTTTGGGAGGTGACGGTATTTCCAAGAACCTCCCTGCTGATACAACAGTAGTCTAACAAAGCAGACTTACTACAATGAAAATAATATACACCAGCATATATAAGATAATAGATGTAATAATTTTATGTATCTAGCATATGTTTAAGATACCTTCATACCAAAGAAGTGTATGTCTTGAATTTGGACGTTAATGAACTTTCGAGTTTTGTGTCCTAAAATATCATTCCACTCAGTGTCTTGAATTGTCTGAGACGTTGTTTTATTTTATATCGCTTTGTGTAACTGATTAACGGTGAGATAAAACAAGAGCTGACTTTATAAAAATGTAAATATCCTTAAAACACACGGTTGTGTCAAATAATTTCTTTTGCGTTAGTCATATTCGAAATATTCATTGTTATTGTTGTAAACGTTCAAATGCCTAAACCTTTTCCCTAATGGGAACATATGCCGGTTTACATACGTCCAGGCCATGCAGAAAATGGAATGTCAAAGATATCACATACTAGTGGCCAGCTTTAAAATAATTGACAATCGTTTAAAGTTTACGGCATTGCCTTGATTAGGATGAAGTAGATGGATGAATGTACGTTTTTAAGAGTATTATGTACAATAGTGAGTAGTGAAAGTCTTGTAAGTACAACCATCAGATGTTTTGAAGTAGTGTCATCATCAGTTAACATTGTAGGAGTGTAAGGGCAGTTCAATACATCGGATATCCCATCACCTGTAAATTAATTACTGCTTCTGAGTTATAAGGAAGGTTGTCCTCTAGACGTTGTCTTGCAGTTAAAATAACAATCGTAATTAATGAACACAGAAGTTTCCAACTTAGTTTATTATTATAACTTGATACAAATTCCTACAAAACTGTAGAAAAATCTTATAACTGGATACAAATTCCAACAAAACTAGAAAGTCTAACTGGACATTGAACCAACACTTCAATTACGTGAAATACCTAGAGATGTAGTTAGTTTAGAAGACTACTTCCAAGATGCAATAACCTTTGCTGGATATTGCCTGCATAAACATTGCATTGTTATTTTTCATGCAATAAATAATAAATCTAAGCTATGTATAAATAATATAGCTGCATTATACTATAAAATTTGTAAATGATTACAAAGCCTTTTCCCCAGTGTAAGATGTTACAGTTAGAGCACTTTCTGGACAGCCACAAGTGGTCGGTGCTCCGCTGGCGGACAGTTACTATAACTAAAATATTGTCCCCAGTATAACAAATTCACGTAATGCGTTACGCTAACGACACTGTATCACTCACTGGTCTAGGAAGGTTTATTTATCCATTGTTTCAAATTTGAAGTAAATATTTACGGAGCTATTTCATTAACCATTTCCTTGTTAATTAAAACGTTGCATCCAATGATTTTTGCTCAATTCCTATCGTATTGTCATGTAATATTTCCAAAATAGGGTACGTATTTATAGCAAGTACAGTTAGTATTATATTGTACCCAAAATTAGAATACTGAAGATTAACCAGGAATGACGTCATAGTCCATAGTCTATCTTTAAAGCATAGTTCCCTCTACGGAGAAGAAGCGGTCATTTTTGCGAAATAGTAATGAAATTACAGCGCTCTCAGTGTGGCTGCTCTAGTATCTAACACAACCAGCTTCCCCTGGATATGAACACAGAGCACCGTGTCTTCATGGTTGAATGCTACTTCTGTACCGGCATTAAAGTTGGTGTGGCATAAAAATATAATTTAAACCGCAGCATAGAGGAGTTCATAAAACGGTATCGAGCATTCAGACAAGTACCTTGGAGCGTAATGTTGTCAAAAGTGTCCAGGTACCGTCAAATTGACGTACTTTTGTTAACAACATAAACGTCTTACGTTTCATCAGTATACGATATAAATATTTGTCATTTTCACGCCTAATTAAAATGTCTATTAGTGCTGGTATCCTCATGACTTTTAAAACCAATAGGTGCATCAATCATTTCCAAGATACAGGATCAGTTACTCACAAAAAGAGGGTTACTGGTCGCTATAAATTGATTGCTACCAATCTAGAATAAAAAAATAATGTTATGACAGAAAGGCTTCAAGCATACCTTCTCGCAATACAGACAGTGTTTAAGGGAAGGAGAGAAAGGAAATATAAGAAAATGGACAAATAGGACTATGTACTAGAGATATTTTCTTGTTCAGATTTGGATAAAAGCTTGTCCATATTGTAACACTAATTTATTTTTCATTACAGAACATATTCTGCTAATTTTCGTGGTTGTAATGAAGTCACATTGTGAGGAAACTGTGGGTGAAAGAAAAGAATTGAGATCAAACTGAAATATTTCTATTTTATGTGACAGGTTTAAAATGGGCATATGTCTACCATAAGAGAGAAATAGATGTTCATTGTGAAATAGGTGTTCATTGACTTATCATTTCGTATATTCTTTATGGTATACTTTTAAGGCTGCATAATTAACTTTGCAGTACATTGCATTGCAGTATACAGTTTTTAAAGACAGTTTTCGTATCTACGCAGTGGGCGAAATTACGCACATTTGTATTACGCCGGCAGACCTACCTGTGAAATAGTGTATTTACTTGCCGGTAGAGGGAGGCCTCAAAGCTGTGTCAGCACATCAAGTACGATCGCAAGCCGCTAGGGGAATGGTATATAACTCGCTCCACCAGCGATGCTGGTGATGATGTCAAATTTTGCGCCGTAAAATTAGATAGAAATGAGCATCATGTACAAGGAATGGTAAATATCTTCAGTCTTCTCAGAGATATTTGCTAGACTGCCCGCTGTGTGTGTTAGAAATCATAAGTTTAACCCGATCTGACACAAGAAATATTTATTTAATTTCTACTGAGCTGCACCATATTAATATTTCATATTCCCAAATAGAGTTACAATATCAATAGTATACCAATATAGGTGTATCTACAGAACTTCCAATCACTAATGCTCAGATAGAACAACGGAAAATACTGATTTTGGGAAAGGTATACTTTGTGTGATCTTGCCAATCTATATATCTGTCTAACTGAAAGTCCAGAAGTGCGATAGAATTTCTTTTAATAATATCTTATAATTCCCAATTTATATCGAAGTGCTGATGTAAGAAGATTTGTACATTTAACAAACTTTGCTTTGTCTACGTTCTCAGATAATAATTTGATAGCTTCAAACTAAAATTCATGTGACAGCTAGTTCAAAACATAATTGAATTTATTTATACACTCGTTTAAATTTTTCTGTACACCAGCACAATAGTGTCATCAATGCACAAACGTTTAACTGCGATATCCCTTATATAAATAAAAGATTCCTTATATACATCGGAAATAATAAAGGCCCTAGCACAGAAGCTTGGAGTACATCATTTGCTACTGTTATACAATTTGAAGAATGTATTTTCATAACCGATATCACTGTTTAATTCAACATTTTATTTTATTTCATTCAGACCTCATGGATTTGGATGAAGGAAGTTCCCTGTAAATCTTCGCGTCGCGTCCTTGGAGGATGATGAACAAGAAATTAAATGTATATCCTCATGGATAGTTCGATACTTACTGATGCTTTGTCTCTTAATGATGTACACAGCGAATGAACAATATTTGTTGTAGATTGTCATCTAATACTTGTAAACTTCTTATGGCCGCGACTATTCCCAACAAAAGATAAACAATTTTGACACAAACAGGATATGCAACAAGGACAGGCTTTCTTATCCTCTCACCGACAATTTCCAAGTTCTGTAAATGCTACATACCGTATAAACAAGCTTTGGTGGTCTAATATCTACCTACGTAAGTAAACCGATTATTGCGTTTCAACACATCACATGGTATTAAGCACAAATTAATACCAGATTCTCAACTCCGTGTTAAAAGCTGAAGACGCATAGGGCACTCATTCCTGAATCTTTAGACCCCGGCGACCTTGGCAACTACGGCTGGTAAGACCGGTAATGTAGTAAGCTTCTATTCGGACCGAGCTACGGTGCATTCGCTTCCCCTTTACTTCGGCTCCCGTATTCGCTGACTGATAGAATCAAACTTCTTTCGAAATCATATCTCGCCACAGATGAGTAGTTTACGCGCATTTCAGCTATCGCATATTAGCATAATACGCGTCAAATACGCTGAGGAAATATGCGGTAAACTATTTATCAGTGTGCGAGAGGTGACTTCGAAAGAAGCTGTCCAATTTGTGAAAAAAATGTCCAGAATCCACTTGAACTTTTCCTCTTAAATATGATTAATTGACTTCCACAGAGCATTATATCTTTATTCCTGTTGCAAATTGATAATTTTGTCTTTAAAACCAATTAAAAGTTTAAAAACGTGAGAGTGAGATCACTTAAGATGCTGTTGAGATTATACAAGACATCTGTATCCCCTTTCCCTCAAGCTTGTTAGTGTAATACTTAAAATAAAGATAACTTAATTCTAAAATAATGATTCTGTAGATACAGGAAAACAGGAAAGGTTACCATAATGTTATATGTAATGCAATTTCTTTGTACACAGAATGTTGAAATATTCCCTGGAATAACAGTGAGAAAAAAATTTGAAATGATAACAACAGCTATGTACAAACGAATAGCACTATTTCTTTAAAATGACAACAAAGCAGCTCTGTTAATGGTTATATTTAATAAGAATTTTAAAAGCTCAATAGTACATACATCATTTTCAGCACAAGTATACTAAAGTATATTCAGAGAAAAACCTGAAATTTGTGATTGATTCATATAAGATTAATAATGTCAAATTAGTACAGAAGTCAGTATTGGCAACTGGTGACATAAATTTCATAAATGGCACTATTTTATATACTTCCAATCACTTTGGTTGAATTAACATTCACAAATGCAGAATAAATTATGAAAAATAATAGTTACACTAAAGCTGTATCATTCATTTAAAATTGTCCTAAGGTTAACTCTGTCTTCACAACACAAGAATATTACAGCGTTGAATTTTTAAATGCTTCAATGGCATGCATATGCACAGTAATGAATGCTGAAGAAGGAAATGTGCAGTTTTAAAAATAAAATTTAATGCACAATGTATCCTCCAATAAGAGATTATTTCATGTAGTTATCTGACAGTGAAGTATCATTTGCTTAATGTGCAGAGCAATTGTTTGGATAAATGGCTTGCTTTAACTTGATAAGACTTTAAGCAATGTACTTTATGACGAAGATGGCAAATGGAGCCCTCTGCATAGTGTAAACCTCTCAGTACATGACATACAACTGAATGTGTGTCAAACAAATAACTCAATGAAAGACTACACTATGAACTATTAATGCTGTTTGTAGTTTTAGTTAAGAAGTAAAAATGATGGAACTATGTGTTTGAGTAGTTAATAGAAAACAATTTAGTAATGTAATTTGTTTGCTCACACATCTAACCATTATTTCTTTTGACAGTCCATAATTCCCTTATGTGTTCACTACAAAGAAACAAGAAGTGAATTATATAGCAAAATAATGTGCAGTTTTATCTACTTTTCAAAATTATTATGTGCCTTCGCCTCACTGCATGTAACGAATGGCTCATATATTAGGTTAAACATCTTTTTCTCATGCCAAAGATTGAGATTTTCATTCCAACTTAGAACAATGAGAGGATGTTTAACAGTGTAGTTTCATGTGACATGTAACATTTCTGTGGGTCACGCTAGAAACGTTATATCACCGTTAAAATGGTTAGCATTACAGAAATTGTGTACCAATATTACTCATAAATGGTGGCAAGTACATGTTGAGAACAGATATACCACAGAATACATAAATGCTGTGCAAATATCATTTTAACTTGTTATTTTTCTGAACCCATTTGTGTGTGTGTGTGTGTGTGTGTGTTTGTGTGTGTGTGTGTGTGTGTGTGTGTGTGTGTGTGTGTGTGTGTGTGTGTGTGTGTGTGTGTGTGTGTGTGTGTGTGTGTGTGTGTGTGTGTGTGTGTGTGTGTGTGTTAATAAGGAAGAGGATTTATAACCTATTATTTATTGTGAAGATTTACTAATTTGAGATCAAGCCACAGTGTGTTTAGGTCCTAGCTAGCTGACATTGTGCAAGTTTTAAGAACAACTGGAATAATAGAAATAAAATTCAAAGTGACATATAATGATGATGACACAATGACATTTTAGTCATTCCTTGCAATGCACAATTACACCTAAAAACTTGTAAAGCTTTTTCAAATAAATTCTAATACCATCAAATCTCTTCACAGATGGTTATTCAGGTAAATAATTAAGTGTAGTGTGTACAATAATATTGCATAGTGACTACTGCATTAAACAATATAGAACAAATTAGGTTTATGGAATCTCAGATCATACTTTTAATTGCTGTTAAAAGCTGTGACATTCTTGATCAATAATGTAGACGTACACTGATGTGTAAGGTTAAGAGAACTTAATTCTTCAAAATACTTATCATTGCAATTTAAAGAAAAAGTTTATAAAATTCATATCAAGCATCTCGCCCAAAATATTTTAATTTAAGCCATCTAGATTATACGTAAACACAGATGATGCTAATTTTGGTATATCTGAAAATTCACAGCTATTTTTTCAGTAATTTAAACTGGATATTACTTACCTTACATGGACTTATATATGACATATATTTTAAATTTAAAACTACAAGTACAAACACAAAAACTAATACACCCAATCAACTGTCTAAAATAACCTCACTTTACACTTTTCCTTGTTGGACACAGTATTCCTCAAAGGTTTTGTTAAATTTTCCACTGATATGAAATGAAACTCAAACTTTCAGAAATAATTGATATGCCACATTAAATTGCTGTATACGCCGGAAAGAATGCTTTGTGCTACATTACTAAAGTTCCTGAAGATCACTGCACATCACCAAAACAAGAAACATACACAATATCCAATAATCCTGCACTCTGATTTCTGCCATCGTATTCCTGGTAGCCTGAGATGATGGATGACCCCTGAAAGACAAAAAACAGAAAACCCATTATTGCAGTATTAAAGTAACAAGGTTAATGAAACTAATGCTTTTGTATGTAAAACAGCACACTTTTTACATTATAAGGTGCTACATTAATCTAGAGAATTTAACTATGCATGAATATGTATTAAGGCACATCTCAGATTATGTCATATTAATTGTCGGTATTTAGCTACATGCTAAATCTTACTTACCAATAGGTCTTTGTGAAAATCTATTCTCGTTCTTCCTGCTGCCCATACGTCCTCATAGTTCTTTCAAATTTTTACAATTTCGCAAATCGATGAAAATTGTATTCAGAACTTAATTTGGCTTGGCCTCCTTGCCGTTAAAGCTTTAATTCAAATATTTACAGGTTAGCCAATGTAGTGTCTTATTCATATCGTACATTGAGCTCAAATAAGGTCGATAATAGGCCAATAATATTACGAAAATTATTTCATAAGTGGTAAAATAATACAATAGCTATTAAATTTGGAACTAAGCAGATGTTATTTTATACATTAGTTAGTATGCAACACGGCAGCCAAAATAATTATATTGGCGGCATTGAATCCGGCGCATGCAGCGCTCAAAATGTATCATTAGACCCCGGGTGTTTCGCCAACCTTAATGTGTCTCCTGGTTTCCTATCTGAGTTAACAGACCCTGGTATTAAGAGAGTTTTGAGCGGGTTCCTCTACTTCACCAATAGGGGGCAATGCATTACGGGCTGTGTCCACCTTATAGCAACAGATGGCAGCCCATTCGCTTGTATCATACATTTTCATATTTCCAATGTTTATGGATAAAAATGAAAACTTTGGTTGTGACACTTACTTGCAAATTAAGGAATATCATGTTCGACAGACACACATAGTAAAATTCTTAGTCTCACGAGATTTTAACGCTATAGGTTACGATTGTGAAACACAGACGTTAGGGAACAGGTGACTGCGACTGACTATTGAAGTTAGCCATAACTAAAGCAATGTTCGTCTCATTCGACTCATTCCCATTCGACGCTTGTCACTCGAATGCTCGGCATCGTCCGTCTCGAGTTCTTTCAGTGCAGTCAATTCGTCGAGAGAAGCAGCATTTTAGACCGGTTGCGCCAGTTCTTCAGGGCACGAGCACGTGGACTGTAAAACGCGTGCTCTGGAGTGTGCCCATAAAGGAAGCAGCAGCCCGGCGAAGCAGCGCATTCTCTCTACGCAGCGTAGCCTGCGCAACAGCCTTCTTCTGCAGGCACAGCAGCGCCTGCCCTCTTCCAGCCAGCAGAGCCTTCTCCTGCACTGGCAAGCAGCAGCAGCCCAGCCAACCCTCTCCTAGCAGACTTGCTAGAGCTAACGCGTCGAGCAGCAACTCCAGAGTCCAGAGGAACACAGTACTTGGGACCGACAGACAGACAGACGAAACTGCAGGCCCACAAGGTCAAAGCCAAGGGTCCCGACTTAGGTTGGGACCCGGGGTCCGCCCCAATCGGCGCGTGTAACAGCGCTCGACCCTCTGTGGGGAGCCGGATGGCACCTGCTACAGACTCAGACAAGCCAAGTACCAGCCGCCAGGTAAGTCCTGACGAGATGACTAGTAGAACCTCTGCATCCTCATCCTCTTCCGGCCCACGGGTGAACCTCGTGAAGGCCAAGGCCCAGGCACAAAAGAAACAGAAGAAGGCCTCCCGCCTTCTTAACCAAGGGATAGCTGTCCCGATCTCTCCAGTCCCCAAACCAGGGAGCTCCAACACCATCACTCCCATCCAGGGCGTCACAACTCCCCTACCGGAGAGCGACACAGACGCCGAAGGCTTTATCACCGTGCAGGGAAGGCGCAAGAGGCCCTCCGGTTCGAACCCGGAGGGTGCTGCTCCCGGCACCCCTGCAGTGCATGCGGACGCCAAGAGCTCCCGCACACAAAAGGCGGCCAGAATCCCGCCAATTGTGTCGGACCCGTTCCCCAACCACATAAAGGTAATGAGGGAACTGAGGGCCAAGCTCCAGGCTAGCTTCCAGGCCACCCGTTTTCCAAGTCGGGTGATCCTAAAGACCACGACCCCGGAGGACCATGAAGCCGCCAGGGGGGTGCTGCGCGAAGCGGGGATAGAATTCCACACGTTCTCGCTGCAGCGACCTAACCTGGTGCGCAGAGTCATCCGAGGTCTTGGCTCTGACACCGACCCGGAGGACATAAAGGTGGGCCTGGCGGAAGAACACGGCATTACGCCGCGTACCGTGGTCCAGCTGACCAAGCAAGTCCGCGAGGAAGGCAAGGAGCCCGTAAGGACTCCCATGCCACTATTCCTCGTAATAGTGGAGAAGGAGGGCGAAGGTCTTCCCAAAATTGATGAGGTGTCCCACCTCTACAACACCAAGATCAGAATCGAACCGTACCATGGCAGAGAGGGGCCAGCCCAATGCTACAGGTGCTTGGGCTTCCACCACTCGAGCCATGCGTGCGAGAGGAAGACCGCCTGCATACGATGTTCAGGCCCTCACCACGTCAACGAATGCCCGAACCCCAGAGAGGAGAAAAAGTGCGCCAACTGCCGAGAGGCCCACATAGGCATCTACGGCGGCTGTCCCGCTAGACTGCGAATAGTGCAGGCAAGACAGGGCAGGAACGCAAACAGGGAGCCAGCACAAGTTCGGCCTGGAGTCAGTTTTGCCCAGGCGCTGCGCAAGCAGGAACAGCTGCTGCAGCAGGCCGAGGCAAGCCAGATTCCGGCAGCGACCCAGCCAGTAAGCTCTGGAACTACCGCCAAACAACCACCAGCTGCACATGCAGCAAAGCCACAGCGGCCTCCTCGCCAGAAGAAGGCCACCGCAGCCCGGCGGGAGAAACCGCCGGCAAATGCGGCAGCAACGGCCGGGCAACCAGCCCAAGAACCTGCGGGGAGACAGAGCGGCCCTGCCGCCACTGCTCTCCCCCCTCCACCAGCTCCAGCTACAGTGGCTTCAACAGCCAATGAGGGAGAGGCACCCCTCGCTACAACACCTGCGCCGATTTGGGACACTGGCGTCTCAAACGAGGACTTAGCGGAGTTCCATGAGCTTTCTGCCTGGTTCGCCGAACTGATTCATCGCTCCCTCCCCATTCTGAGGCGCTGCAGGGAGCAACTGACAGATCCCCGCATCCCTGCTCTGCAAAAGCACAGCATTCTGCAACAGACTGCACGGCTCCTCTTCCCTGACTCCAGCTCGTAAATGGCGTTGAGAAGAACTCAGCGAACATTGAGAGCCGCGTTCTGGAACGCAAACGGAGTCCGGGAACAGAGACCGGGCATCTTGGAGTTTGTAAGTGACCACGGGATTGACCTCCTTATGGTATGCGAAACGCATCTGCATGCTGGTATACAACTTAGCCTGCCAAGTTACGCCGTCCACCGAGCCGATAGAGTCGGCCGGCGGGGCGGCGGTACAGCTATATTCATCAAAAATCACATCACCCATACTCCCATTACCATCCCCCCGCTTCAACACTTGGAGGCGACCGCCATAAGGCTCTCCTTGGGCGGTTCAGACCTAGTGCTTGTGGCGGTGTATGACCCGCCCAACCATCCCTTCTATGAAGCGGATTACAGGGCACTCCTAAACCTAGACCACCGAGTGTGCATAGCCGGTGACTTCAATGCCAAACACCCAGGATGGAACAGCCGAACCCAGAATGATAGGGGAAGGAGCATCTACCGCTTCATCTGCGGAGATCCAACCCTTCATGCGCATGGCCCGCGGGGTCCAACGCACTTCCCGCCTCGTGGCAGGGCGGACGTCATAGATTTCGCAATCACCAAGAACATTCCATTTCATCTGGACCTCACGGCGGTGAATGCTCTGGATTCTGACCACAACCCAGTTGTGATCAATTCAGACGTTACCGTCGCAGCTCTGGCAACGGCTGACTGGGTGGATGAAGTCGACTGGGATGCCGCCATTCTTCACATCCAAAACTCCGTGGAAGCCTGCCCTCGAATCGACTCTGTGGAGTCACTCGAGGCGGCAGCCAGGGAGTTCTCCACAACCATCCTCAACGCGGTACGTGCTCACACACACCGCATCCCAATAGACACGCCAAACCCCACAGATATCCCAGGACCCATCAAACAACTCATAAGGGCTAAAAACGCCGTAAGAAAGCTGTGGCAGAGATTTCGCCATCCCAGGATAGGAGAAGTACACCAGAGGTTCAAATCCCTGGCAAGACGACTCCTAAGAGCACACCGCAAAGAGGCCTGGGAAAACATGTTAAGGCAAACCAATCTCCAGGAGAGAAAACCATGGCGAATAGTCCGTAGCCTGCGGAAAGACAAAACCGTATACCAGCATCCCCTACATAGCCCTAGAGGTCGACTCGTCTACGAGTCGAAAGAAAAGGCAGAGGCGCTAGCAGATTATCTGGAGGCTCAATTCCAACCCAGGATAGAGCCAATGGACGATGACCATGCTGACCTCGTGGAACAGGTGGTGGAGGACTTCCTAGAAGCTCCGCCCCCTGACCACGAGGAGTTCCACATTCCCATCGTTACCCCTAGAGAGTTAGCGACCACGCTTAACTCTCTAAGAACCAACAAAGCACCTGGGCAGGACCGTGTGACAGCGGAAATGCTCAAGCACCTTCCACGAAGAGCCGTGATTCACTTAACCCGGATTTATAACGCGTGCCTATACATGCGCCACTTTCCAGCTATCTGGAAGGAGGCGCGCGTGGTGTGCGTTTTAAAGCCGGGGAAAAATCCGGTTTTTCCTTCCAGTTACCGATCAATCAGCCTTCTCCCAGTTTTATCGAAGGTATTCGAAAAACTGCTCCTCTCCCGGCTCCTTCCTCATCTGGAGGAAAGGGGCCTAATCCCGGAACACCAGTTTGGCTTCCGTTCTGGCCACTCCACGACCGAGCAGCTACTGCGGGTTGCCGAGAAGGCCTCCCTGGGTTTCCAGGAAAGGTCTAAAACGGTAGCAGTGCTGCTCGACGTGGAGAAGGCATTCGCCACTACCTGGCATGAAGGACTCATTTACAAACTCCTGGAGCATGAAATTCCCCGTCCATACATTTCCTTGGTGGCCGGTTTCCTCGGAAACCGAAGCTTCCGAGTAAAGATGGAGGGGAAGCTGTCCACCGAGCGGCCCATTGGCGCTGGAGTACCGGAAGGCAGCGTGCTGTCGCCGGCGCTCTTCGCAGCTTACATGGCCGACATCCCAACTCACCACAACACCCAGACCTGTCAGTATGCGGACGATCTCATGATCTTCGCAGTCAATAGGAACACACGGTACAGCTACCGGCAAATCCAAACCCAGCTCCGGGCCATTGGCGAATGGAGCGCAAAATGGCGAATGGCAATTAACCCGGAGAAGAGCTCTGCTATTCTCCTGGCGAAAACCATAGCCAACCGGTTGCAGCAGAACTTCGTTTTACGGCGCCGTCGAATCCCTTGGGTGCAAACGGCGAAGTATCTCGGGGTGACGCTGGACCGTAAGTTAACTTACGTTCCACACGTCAGGGGCAAGGTCCAGCTGGGGCACGTCGCACTCCGGAGCCTATACCCTATCTTCAGATCAACCATGCCGATCCGTCTCAAACTCCAACTGTATCGGGCGATCATTCCGCCTATGATTCTGTACGGCTGTGAGATCTGGGGAACAGTGGCTAATACCACTTTCGTCAGACTCCAGACGCTGCAGAACAAGGCACTACGCATCATCTACGATACAGGCTGGAGATTCCCGGCTCATATCCTACATGAGCACTCCCAGATCCCGTACATTGTCGACGTCATTCGCGAGAGGGCACGATCAATGTACGAGAAAATCCAAATTCACCCCAACCCTTTAGTGAACTCCCTGGGAAGGTATGACCCGAGAGATCAAAGGCGCTTGCCGTCCTTCAGACTGCCGAGAGACGTCCTGGGACCCCTTGGGTAACCCAAGGAAAACCCCAGATGACTCTGGGAACAACTTCTACGCCAAAGGACCAAGCGCTACACAACCCGTATCCAAAACGGGGCAAAAAACTAATTCGTGTCTCCCAAAAAGGGAGAACGATTAAGTACAGCTGCCCACGATAAAGAGGGGCAACCCATACCACACCTATCCAAAATTCCAAAATTTCAAACAGTAAACAAATTCAAACACCCCAGCAGAACATGGATCTACTAGTTCATTTCGCAGGTTAAGCCGCAAAGCGGCTAGGTACTGCGGCATATGACACCCGGACGGGGAAAGCCCCGCCCGACTAGGACTACCTCTGGACCTCAATGTTCGTCTACTAATCTCAATAAAGTCTTTTGCTTATAGTCTAAGCCAATTGTGGTAATTTTGGAAAATCCTAAAATAAAGTTAAGTACTTTCATAAATTATTGTGGTCATTAAATGTGATCAATGGCGATTCAGTATTTATACTTACAATCCTCGTGTTCTAATATATGAACCTATCATAAAAGTAATACAGAGCAGATCTGATTTGAAAAACCTGAACCTTTAACAGCATAAAGAAGAACGAAAAGTCAGTTAAATACTAAACTTGATATGTAAGACCATTGTCGTCAAAGAATGCTACATGAAGACCTTCAAGAGCATCAAACCACTGCTTATAAATCTTAATTTTAAACAGGTTTGGAAAATGTTTAGTTTCTCAAAAACGTCTCTGTTGTAATGAAGATACATCATTTCAACATATTTTATGATACAGCAAAGGCGTGTCCTCAGTTATTAGGAATTTCCGCATTAGTCTACTTTATTCTGGATTAAAGTTGTACTTATACCTAGTAAACTATTAAGGATGGACAAAGCCTTGGTATTCAAAGAGCATACATCTCGTTAAAAAGCACAATTTATATCAAATGTATCTTGTATTTGTGGAATTTAACATTTCCGAGCTATTCCTAGTGGTTCAAAGCTTCCTAAATTTATATTTCCCTTAAACAGGAGTACAGTGAAAAAGACGCAAAGTCCACCCATTTGCCATTAATGGTAACGGACAATCAGGCTCTATTCGACCCAAATACAGCACTTCGACACGTCACAACAATGTGTCTGTATGACCCTTTGTGCTGTAGCATTCCTTTTGTCCTACAAGCAGGTTAACCTCTAACACGGAGCTCCACACCGATCCCAAACACAACTCCAATATTAACAGGCAAACAGCTTCGCTGCCGGGTATACAACTCGGCGAATCCTTTCTACAGGGCTGCACTTACTGACTCATGAACTGCTTCCTGCAGCGTTTCGAGTCCGCCAACTGTTCATCACGGAGCCAAGAACCAAACACACTTTTATTCATTGCTCACTGACCATCAGATTCGGGAAGTGATCAAGGGCAGCAACTCCTCCCCCACAGAGCCAGACTCAGCTCGCACCATCAAACTACATTGCTCTTACTACTACAACAACAACAACTACTACTACTACTACTACTACTACTACTACTATTACTACTACTACTACTACATCGCAAAGCGAGGAGGCTTATCGGAAAATAGTCCAAAAACACAGATGTTTACGTCAGGTTTTCGCACATACACGGCAAGTCCAGTGTATGTACACTCTCTTCAGATGCAATCGTCTTCAAGTCCACCTTATACCTAAAAATGTTATAAAAATAAAGCAGAAGTTAATTAAAAATTTTCTGCCATCTACTGGTAGAGTAATCGCAGACATACTGAGCGGTACCTCAGTGCTATCTGTCCAGTTCGTGTGTACTAAACCCTCGTGGACACGTAACAAAGCAACATTGTACTCGGATGGTAGACACACAACGAGTCACATGGCATCTCCCATAACAGAATCTCTTACGTAACCTTTGTTACAAATAACCTTACCTCACTGACATGTATCCATCCGCATAACATTGCCTTCCCTTTTCCCCTAATTGGCTAATCGTTTCGGCGCCGCATGAAGGCTAGATTAGAGTTGAGTTTTTAGTTTTAAAAATGTATCCATATTCTTGTCACATCCTTCGAAGATGTAAATTTAAATCCCGGGAGGTATGTAACGTTGGTTTAACTTCAACTGTTTACAGAGATTTGTACACATAAGGTACTCGTGTGCCCTTGCACACAAACACAAATTGACACCTAACTTCGTTTACAAATACATATTTCTGGTTTCAGCCGGTTTGGAAACGTACATTTTTGGTGAAACCTCAGTTCTTGGGTGGAATGTGGTAGTACCCTATTTACAATAAATATAAGGTGAAGGAAGGAAGGGAAAAAGGGAGGAAGGGAGGAAGGGAGGGAGGGAGGGGGATGAAGGGAGGGTGGGAGGGAGGGAGGAGGGGAGGAAGGGAGGAAGGAAGGAATGAAGGAAGGAAGGGGGTGTGTATCCGAGTGACAGAAGGCTGAGATATGCTTTGTCCTGGCCTGCCGGGGAGTTTCCAGGTCGTAGAATGTACTTAAACGTGCCCTTTAAACTGTCCCGCCATTTTGGGTAGACTGCCCTTTTCTCCTTTCACCTCATCCTTGCTCCCGGAGATGTCCCCGTTTGGAGGTATAGGTACAAGAGACCGCATTTGTGGCTCCGTGTATATTCCCCTCCTCCAAGTAGTCCAGTCCAGTGAAGTCCTAGTGAATTGTCTCATAATAACGTATCATATTCCAAACTAGAGTTACAATTTCAAAAGAATACTAATATAATTGTATCTATACAACTTTCGTTCACTAGTCCTCGGATAAGACGACGGACAGAGCTGGTTTTGTGTAAGATATAGTTCATGTCAGCATGCCAATCGTTATATCCGTCTAATTGAAAGAACAGAAATATTATACATTCAATTTCTTTTAACAGCACATTATTAATCCGAATTTCTCTCGGCGAGTGTGAAGTACGATGAGTTATAACTGTAGCAATGTTTGTTTTGTCTAAGTTCACAGAAAATTTATTAGCTTTAACTAAAACCAAGCTGACGCAAAATTCTAAACATAATTTAATTTATTTACACACTTATTTCAATTTTTACTGGTTACCTGGACACTAGTGCCAGAAGCAGATAAAGTTATGCCTGCGATATGCTTTATATAAAGTGAGATGTCGTTCATATATATCAGAAGTAGTAAATGCCCTGACACTGAGTCTTGCAGTACTCCATCTAGTATTGTTTTACAATTTGATGCTTGCTTTTCATAACTGATATCAGTGTTTACTACAGCATTCTCTCGTTCTTCATTTAGATACCATACAAATCAGGTAATTCATTTAACCGCTTTGTAATTAATTTAACGATTAATGCGGATCTATATTATTAACAACTGGAACAAGGTCATGAACTTTTGAGACGGAAATGCCCAGTTTTAATGCAACAAGACAATGCAACACCTCACAATACATGAATAACCATGGCAAAAATTCAGGAATTGGGCAGGAAGCGAACTGCTACTACACCCGGCATACAGCTCTTACCTCACTCCATCAGATGTTCTTTTCCGATAGATGACCCAGTTTCTACGTGGAAAAATTTTTCATATTGAAGCAGTAAAATTGGGGGTCACCGAATTCTTCGCATCAACAACCAAAGACTGGTACCATCGTTTGAAAGTAACCTTGCTGAATGATGGCTCAAGACCATAGAATCTAATAATCTGTACTTTGAAAATTAGTTACTTCTCATAACACACCTTAAATAACTGTTTTTCTTAAAACAATTTACTTAACAGTCAGTATCTATAATAGATAGAGGAGGTTTAGCTCGCTACCCAGAAATTCTACATAGTAATTTTTCTGTGTTTTGACGTCCATTCAATAAAAACGTCCTTTTTATTTAAGAAAATGGTCCGTGTAAATTTCTAGGTATCCGCATTTGTCCTGTCCAAGTGTCCAAGTGTGTGTGTGTGTGTGTGTGTGTGTGTGTGTGTGTGTGTGTGTGTGTGTGTGTGTGTGTGTGTGTGTGTGTGTGTGTGGTTGGATGTATTATACTCTGGTCATGCCAAAAGAACAGAATGTCAAAGAATCATAGAGCGACCAGCTTTTAAGGGATTTAATATGCAGATTTCTCTTTTCATTTAGTTAATGATGCACGACGTAATAAAATACATTCGACATAGCAAAGACACCGATTGGGAATGAAACACAAGAGCTATCTTATCTGTTTGATCTTGATGAGATTTCAAGAATGTTCTAGAGGCAGAGAAATGGGAAACTTTCAGAACTTGTGTTATTTCTACTGGAATGTTTAGCTGTGTATTACCGGGTGCCAATCCTCCTGTATACTTGGCTCATAGTCGCTGTTAAAATATGACAATATGATATATTACAGTTAATACGTCACAGATATAGCGTGCGTTATAACCTACAGCGGATTATACAAACTAATCTGTAGTGAAATATATTTACATGACTATCACAATAATTATATTGCCTACAAATAGTGTGACTCTAGTGTTCAATATCCAAGTATATGTGCTAGAACGCTGTACATTTGTATGAAATGTTCAACACAGGACCTTGTGGCTATTAGTAAATTAACTAAACGCAAATAATAAAGTCTGGGAATAAAAGACGTCGAATAAAACATGGAAAGTTGTACAGTATTCATAGCTGCACAATGTGGGACGTATGCTTCGGATCAATATCCTGATAAAATGAGAAGCTGTCCAAAATAACCATCATTTCTGCACTTTGTTTTAAATTTTGCTGTAATAGTCTAAGATAGACTTCCTTGTTCATAGTTGTGTCTATGAACACCAGCTTTCCCAATCCCATAGAGGAAATACAGCCACATACCATTACACTCCTTCCACAGTGTTTGTGCCTTGTAAATTGCACTCTTCCAGCTCCGTGTTTGATTTCCACCACAAACCATCCTGCCATCGGAACCAGCAAAGTTGTATTTGCTTTCGTCACAAAATACAACTTGGTCCCACCAATCGGCTGTCTCGTTCAAAAACACTCGGCAAATTCTTGCTGGAAATGTATGGCTTTTTTCTGGCTACACGACCATTAAAATCTTGTTTTCGCATGGCTCTTCTGACTCTTTCAGGGTTGTCAGTCCCAGTTCTTCCTTAATCTCAGCACACATCACCGGAGCACTTATACGCGGATTCCGTTTTACCTTCCGCATAATATAAGACTCCTGCAAATAGGTAAGAAGTTTTGGTCGCCCTGGCTTTGCTCGAGATTCCATTCTGTCTTCATACTTATACCGGTGAACTATGTAGTAACTGTACTTTTGCTAAGATTCACAATCTCTGCTATTTCCCGTTATGTATTGTTCTTTTCGTAGCGATAATTCAATGTCTTTGTTCAAAGGTACTCTGCTAACTTCTGGGCCCATACTATGCTATTACATTCTTCTTGGTGAACACTTGACGTACTTCTACGATGTTGTTTTGTCTAGTGACAGACTTCACCTACTCGTTAGTATTGCATTTCATTTGTTCTGTCCGATTCTTTTTGTGTCGTAAACTCACGGTGTAAACAAGGCTGAATGTAGAAGCTCTTAGTTTAGCCACATTTTCAATCTCCAAAATGGATATCCATAGCAAATGATTTTTTTAACACAAGGAATACTTTGAGATTGATACACATAATCTATCCTGCTTTATAGAGCACTCCATAGTGAAATGCAAAGTCTTGCCGATTATTTATGGGAGTCAGTGTATGTGACTTCTGCTTTTCTTGAATGCCCTCTAATGGGTGATTAGTAGAATAGTTTATAGAGGATGGTTAGGAAACAGTGCATAAGTGTTGTAAGGGACAGAAATCAATCACTATGTATGTCGGTTCCAAAAACAACTTACCCAGGTAAGAAAGCTGCAGTAATAATTTTAGAGAGATTACTATTTTTTCATTAGCCTACATTCACACACAGCTTTAAACACGCCCCTGAATGTATAGCCTATGCATTAGTTGACAATAACATTGGAACACCAAATAGCAGATCTACACGGTGGGAGCAATTTGATTTAAATCTTCACACAGAACGTGTTTTCTTTGTACAGCCATGTCAAAAAGTGTTAAGAATTAGATAGATTGCTTTCGCTTCTGTCACAAATTACGACACTTTTTAGCTCATACAGTAATTGTCATGGCAGATGTAGTTTTTTATTTTTGCTAAAACTACCAAAACGAGCTCAAAACACTGCATAATGCTGTAGAAAGCGTGTAAAATTTCGAGGTGGGTCTTAGGTCCGCGGTTAATTCATATAGAAACCTTCCCTAGCAAGGTAGTGTTGGCTAAGTGGTATCGTACACAAGCGAGCAGATGTTTTCCGATGCGGGCAAGCGGGTTTCTTATCAGTTAGTTGCGCCAGGTGATTCACTTTCCTTATACCTGACCAGCGATTTCAGTGCACAGGTAATTTAAGGCTCAATGGAAAACAAAAACAATTTTGCCACATGAATCGTAAGTGGTTTTATATAACTCTCTACTATCAACCTTGTATCTATCGATCATTTTAAAAACGTTATTTCCTCTCTCTCGCACACCACACCTCAACCATTTTAATCTCCCTTTCTTCTTTTTAAATACATTTCCTTTATTCATAAAGTTTTAGCTTTATCTGGAATGAAATACTTCTACCTTTCATAGGTTAGCGATACTATAGTGTTAAACTGCGTGCTATTTAAAATTAATATCTAAAATTATTGTTTAAAACTTATATCTTGTTCCGAAAATAAATATATTATTTTTGTCACAGTTCTAAGGAACAGCTTATATGATATACTACGACAGTTAATTTAGCCACCAAATTGAAAGCTTTATATATAGACTTTTAACGAACAACGAAATAAATAAAATACCTATTTTGTTTGATAATGAAAGTTCAAATACAAAATCACGTTAGCGTCAAAGGCATGTTAGAGGTTTCACGGAGGAGTTCTTTAAATGTCAGTAAATCTGATATGATGCATTTCACTTTTAGCTACACTTAGAAACCATCGAACTTGACCGGCCTTGAACTCGCAACCGTTGGATCAGAATGCCAGCATCTAAGTCAATCTGATCAGCTTTTGTAATGATGATGGTGATGGTGTTTTCCTTTTTTTTTAATTTTGGTCCTCCAACGTTAAGTCTTTTCGGACGATGAATGGAATGGGTGAAATGATGCTCAAATGAGCCCAGAGTCCATAGAGCTTAGAGTTACCCGACATTCGTCTTTTAGGATAAGGGGAAGCCCGGAAAAAACCTTATCCAGGTAACTCCCTCTGATCGACATTCGAACTCGGGACCTCTTGAACGTGAGGCAGACACGCTATCACCATGCTACCGAGGCGGGCAATGATGGTAATGATGATGATGATGATTATAATTATGACGACAAAGAAAACCTGAATGGTTAAATAAGATTGTAACGCTGATCTAATATGCAGCTATAACAGAATTATACATTTAAACAAGAAATAGTTTACGCATTTGAAGCATATATAGTTCGAAGCAGTGTGCAGCAATTATGTGCTCTAGAGGCTGTGAACATTACAAAATTTCAGGTAACAAATAAACACAAAGATCGCGAAAAATCAACTGTCATGTAGATGCCGTTGCCGAAACCGGTCAATTTAATACATTAGTGTTAGCACTTTCATCGTTCAAGTATTTTAGGGAAATAATGTAGATTTACTTCAAGAATATATTAAACGTTCCGTCTTTGAGTGAATTTGTCTACATAGGCAATAGAACTGTCACCGTGGTTAAATGGACATGTGGTCGATGCACTCTGGGATAGGTAGTTACCTCCTCGGTGACAAAGTTCACATTTGCATTATACACACACACACACACACACACACACACACACACACACACACACACACAAACACACACATATATATATATATATATATATATATATATATATATATATATATATATATAAGAGCGGAAGTTTTGCATTTGATTTAAAAACGACAAAGGGTATCATTGTATCGTGCATTAGAGCGAATAAGATTAGAGAAGAATGCCTTTGACAACGGAAGTCACTCGGGGCCGTATTGTTGGCATGTGGGAAGCAGGTCTTGCTACCACACAAATAGCAACTAATTCTGTAGGAAGAGGGCTTGACTGCGTTCTCTACTGGATCCGGCGGTTCCAGGAAGAGGGAGAAGAAGGATTACAAACCCGACCTAAATCCGGAAGACCCAAGGTTACCTCTCCGGATATGGATACAGCCATAGTGAGGAATTCCAGAGAGAATCCGTTCCGCCCTTCTACGTCAATCGTAAGGCATATGGGACTTCAGATAACGCCTTCGACTGTTAGAAGGCGTCTTCATGCTGCCGGTATCCACACTAGGAAGCCAGCTCGAAAAGAGAACCTCACAGAAGCACATAAAGCTGCTCGTGTGGGATTTGCTCTCCAGTTCCTTCCAATGCCTCAGACATTCTGGGACACTGTAGTATGGACGGACGAGAAATTGTTCTCATCCGACGAAGAGGGAAGGATGATACTTAGGCGTCCAGACAAGACACGCTACAACCCAGAGCACGTAGTGACCAGAGTAAGAAGCGGCAGAATTAGCATCGCATTCTGGGGCTGGATGTCGGCAGCCGGTGTGGGTCAACTGGTCCGTGTATCCCCGAGAATGAATTCTGAGGAGTATGTGGAGGTGTTAGAGGACTGCATGTTACCAAGTGTTCGTTCCGTATATCCTGAGTAAGATATGCCTATCATTAACTGTGTTCATGATATCAGCAGCATTCACACTTCAGCATTTACACGAGATTGGATAGAGCAACATCCTGCAGTTTCTCCTCTCCCTTGGCCAGCCAAATCACC